>JAAGNO010016212.1:0-18853 GCA_033439905.1 Ceryle rudis | reverse complement strand
ATAAAATCATTCTGCTTTGATTACATTTGAATCACATGGAGTTTATGGTGTTGGGAAATAAGCAAGAGATAAAAAAAAATCTTAATTTAAAAACACAATTATTCTGGATTTTCTAAAGGTTTAAGAGAACTGTTGGCAGGAGCCCCCGGTGCTTAACAACAGTCAACAACTGTCAATGAATCCAAATGAGATGGAAGGACTAAAGCAGAAAGAAAATAATCTTACCCAGTGAAGCTTAGAATGGCTGAGTGCCAGCTTTTAGCAGTAAGAGATGGGGATGTTGTGTCGTAATTCATTTGTGAGGGAAAACGCAGTGATTACATATTGTCCACAAAATCCGTGCTGTGACCGCTGCCCTGCTGGAGGGCGGCTGCTCTGGGTCACAGTCCTCCCGTTCACATCTTTCCTTGTGTACTCAGATGGTGCAGAGGAAGCCAACTGCAAAAATCCCTTCTGTGATGTGAATACATGTTCAGCAGTAACCAGGACTCAAATCCTCAGGCTCTTTTTCTATAGGGTACTAAACAAGATTGGATGGGTCTGACCCATGGGTCAGATGGGTCTCTGCTCGAGGAATTTGTCCTGTGAGAGGCACAAACCGCAGACAGCTCAAGGCAAGTTATGTTGGAGGTAGAATGAGTTAGAATGGATGTTGTGTAAATGGCTCCAGGGAAGGTGCATCTCTTATTTCCAGTGGTTGATGGAGAGGGAAGCAAGTGTGGTGTGGCTCGTGCCGTTGTGGGGAGAGACGGAGAGGGGGGAACGGCCACCTCAGTTTCCTTCTGGTAAATCACAAGCTTCACGTTTCACTTAAATGCTGGTTATCATCGTTATTTCTTGATTAGTATTATAAAGCAATCGTAGCTACATCAGCATTAAAATATTCACTCGTGCAAAGCCATAAATTACTGTAATTAATATTAACTAAAAGCTAAAGTCTTCTTTCTTGGCTTGGTAGCTGCTGCTTCAGCCGAAGCAGTTTTAGCTGGCTGTATCCACTTCATGAGAAGGGAGGAAGGGATACGCTGCATATCTTAACCTTGTCAGAATGAAATAGGGCCTAAAATTTGAAACTTTGCTCCTTTTTTTCTCAAAGACAAGGTTGACACGTCCTTCAGAGCTCTGGTAAGATAAACACGCACCTTGTTTTGTCAGTTCATGTCATTTAGTGTCTCAATTTTATGCTTAAAATCCATTGTAGCCCAAATGTTATGAACTAATCCTCATTCCTCTTGAAACTTGAATTTAACAGGTGGAATTTGATTTAGAGCATGCGAGGAGGGCATATTTCAAATAAACAGTAAGCATTTTGTGCTCCTGTTCTCTTAATTCAGGGAGAGGGAGAATAACATTTGCCCTGTTTCACCTACTGATGCTGGAGCCCACAAGATGGTGCAGTGATCAAGTTCAGAGCAGTTATTGCAGTGAAAAAAGATTTTGCAGCCTTGGAAGATGCTTGTTTGAGGAAACATGATTTTACTGCTGGTTCCTTCCAGGTTATCTAATAAGATTTGCAACTTTAATTAACATGCAGAGAATCCCCTGCTCAGTGAAAATCTCACTCTTTAAGTGGCTGTTAATATTCTTAGTGTGGGATAGCAAAGGCTGAACTTCTGTTTCCTCTGACACTGTGCAAACCCCTTGCAGCAATGGGGTTGGACTAGGTGACTTTTAAAGCTCCTTTCCAACCCAAACCATTCTATGGTCCCAGCCCCAAAGCACTTCTGCTCTGAGCGGGCAGCAGTGATGCAAAAAGCACACAAATAAACAATGTGAGGAGAAGCCAAAGGACTTAAAATGTAGTTTTCTTTAGTAAAAATACTGCATGAAGAATTGCTTGCCCTTCATGAGCTTTCACTCAAATCAGGACTTGCAAGCCCAGTGGCTTCCTCCAGCCCGTGGCTGGTGCTGCAAAGCCCTGCGGTGTTGTCTTGGTGCTGGGAGTTGAGCTTCAGCTCAGCTGTGGTCAAGAAACACCTCCCAGCCCTGCACCTGCCCCTAGAGCTGTGAAACCTGAAGGAATACAAATGAGAAAATCACATGATGGAGCCTGAATTTGAAATCCCTGCTGTTTTAATCAACTCGAAATGTTTAAAGTTTCATCTCCAATAATTAAGACTTTTCCTCTATCTGCTTGCTTTTTTTTTTTGTTAGACTCCTGTTAGTTTTTGCAAGCCAATACTTGGATTTGGTTTTTGTTTTTTGTTTTTTTTTATAACAGGGTTTTTATTTGTTATGGTTGGTGGTAAAATAATTGCCCAGCACAGCTGCAGCATGAACTCCCCAAACAAATGAAACAATGCTCTGTATTTCTAAGGCTGCCTTTGGCTTTCTGGTGGGGTGTCCTTGTTGGGTTTTGTTTGTTTGTTTATTCGTTTGTTTATATATATAAAAATTAATTTTCTAGATTTTTGGATGACTTCACCTGGACACCAGTATTGCAAGGATCTGTGTGTATGTCCAGTTGTTTAACATGGCCCACAACAGCAGCAGATGAAATGTCTAACCCAGTGCTTTACATCTCATGTGCCTCCAGCAGATCATCTTGAACTGTCTGCCAGCGTTCCTGTGAAGCTGTGTTACCTCCTCATTTCAGTTGAAGAAATGAGATCAGAGCTTTGCTGGGACGGGGGAGAGAAGGGAAGGATAATTTCGTCCTTTGTTGGATAAAGGAATTTTACTTAACTGTGTCAAATCGGGTGTTTATTACCTTCAACCATAGCAGTAAATAATAAAAACTTTGTGCTGAGTGCTCCTCAGGAGGTGAAATACGTAAGATCCCTGCTGTGAGGATGATGAGAATTGTTTCAAATCAAATGCATGATGATTTCAGAAGGTAATGGAGAAGATGCTGTACCAAGGTACATGCACTTTGAATTTGGTTTGATATGTATCCAGTCATCTCTAAACCAGCCTTTACCCTGCTGTACTGGGGGAGGAAGATGTTCTGTGTTTGCAGGAGGTAATACAAAGCTTTTGGGTCGGCGCCAGGCTGTCTGGTAGTTCAAAATGGGAGACCACATCAAGGAGAAGGTATTTCAAAGCTACAGCTTTTAAGCTTCAAAAAGGTCTTTGGAGATGGCAGCAACACTGCATCACTTGGCAGTGTATCAGCAGCTCAGGGGCTAAAATTGAAGAAGGGTTTGAGGGAGGAGAGCAGGACGGAAGTAGCAGCAATGACACCAAAAGTGTCTTAACTGCTGTGGTACCCAGAGCTGGTTACATGGATGAAGGAGCAGCTCTGCTCTGAGTGGCTGTTGGTGAAGTTTAGCCTGTTTTGGGGGTTGGTTTCTCTACTGGTTCTGTGAAAACTTGTTAGCTTGTGTCTTTGAGAGAGTGTGTGGTACAGGAGCTCTGTTTCCAGGAGAGCTCTGCTCATTGAGCGAGCAGCATGTTACAGTCATTGGTTTTGCAGGTGCGATGCTGAAAAAGACATATGGAGTTACATGAAGGAAATGGGAGATTGTGAAAGTCAGAGGAAATGGATAAAAAGAAAAGTAGAAAATGGCAGTAAAGTTATACTGTACTTGGAGAAACTTTTTTCCATCCTAAGCACCTCTGGAGAGCACATTCAGGAGTCCAGACACTGCGGACGCAGATTTTTTTTCTGTCAGTTCAGAGGGTAATTGGGCACAATTGTATCTACAAAATAAGATGTCAGATTCAGCAGAGACTTTTCACCAAAACCTGTAGGTTCATCCTTCAGGGGCAGGTCTTATTCCTGGTCTAAGGGATTAAAGCTGCATCCAATCAGTCTGGCATTTCCCCCCAGCCCCTGCTAAACTGATCACCTGTCCAAAAGCAAAGTCTGCAGGTCGTTGCAAGAAGGGATGGCCCATCTGTATGTAACAATGTTAGAGCTTGAATAATCTTATTAAAGTCTCGAGGCTGCTCACAGACTGATGCAGGACTTGGCTTGAGGTCAGGACATTTGCTGACCCCTCCTGATTAAATAGCTGGTGCTCGTTGGGGGCCCCAGGTGAGGCTCTTTACTTCCATTTGGGTTTAAACAGCCACCTGCCATTTAATGCTCCCCCTGATAGCTCAGGCACATGGCAAGGATTTGGGGTTTTCTTTTACTTTCTTCTGTTATCAGAGTCCAGGATTTTATAAAAATAATATTACATTTATTTAATTTCTCCTGCTGCTTACAGAGTGGCAAGGGGAAAGCTCCAAGGAAGAAACAGCCAATTTTTGGGCAGTGTTTGGTGGTTTTGGAGGCGGTTGAGGAAAGAAAGCTCCATTTCTGATCGATGATCAAGCACAAGCCTTTGAAGTTGTGGACTAGCAGGCAGAAAGTAACGGTCACAAGAGGAAGATGTGGTACCAGTAGAAGAGGACATTAAAGGAGGTAGGAAAAACTTATGATTTCCCAGAAAAGCAGGTGCCTAATCACACCCTTCAGATTTTCCCAGAAATTAAGGGGGGAGAAGGAAATCATTGGCCGTCATGAGAAAAACCTGATCCTGGTGCATAGAGGGATTTCAAGAGGAAGCTGTTAGTGTCTGCTACTTCGGAAGATGTTTTTGTGGGCTAAGAGGGAAAGGGAAAAGAAACTGGGATTTGGAGGAACACAGATTAAAATAAGGACAAGATATTAGAGACCTCTAGATACTTAAATATGTAAGAGTTGTACAGCACATGTGTGGTTTTGTTGTTGCTTCAGCAATGCTGTGATCCAGAGCTTATTTCCTAATAGGTATTACTGACTACTTGACTTGTGCTTGGCAGTTATCAGCAGCAAATGCTGGTTTCATCCCTTTCAAGTGACCTGTACTGAATTTGTGTGGGATTGACTTTTAAATGAGGCTTGCTTGGACCTGGAACAGATTTTGCCCATCAGATGGGTGATTTTGGTGATGTGCAAACCTGAGCTGCTATGCCCAGTCTGCAAGGTACAGTTTGTATGAAAAGCACCACCTAAATTAAAGCTGTACTTCCATTTTGTGTGTGTGTACTGTGTGTCGTGTGGGGAAAATAGCTCTTGCCTTCTGCCTCTTCCTAAGTAGTTTTATCACTTAAAGAAGCAATATCCACTCAGGTTAGTCAGCTAGACTGAGGACAGTTTGGGCAGCAGGAGATTGAGTTTACCTCTGAGATGGCAACTGGGTTTCCTTCCAGGGATGCTGGGGATTTTTTTTTTTTTCATTTAGCACATTGCAAACATCTTCCTGTGCCACAAATTTACCAAACGAGGCTGACATGCCATGGATGTGAGCTGAGGTTTGGACCAGGAGTGAAATACAGCTCGTATCTCCCGAGCGTTTCAGTGTTTTATACTCTTTTGCTGCTTTGTTGTTTTATGTTGGTGGGGGCTTTTTTCCTGGTTCAACAATGGAGTGACTTTTTTACAGTAATTTTTGCTAGTTGTTAGGAGAATGTGTCTCACCCAGTCGCCTTTAAGCACACTTTGCAAAGCCTTTCTTCTTCAGCTGCTTGGAAGGGAGAAGTAGGTCCTTTGTTCTTTTGAAAATATGCTCCTTAAAATTTGCTGGATTATCTTTTTCTATTTCTTGCAAAGAACTTGAACGCAGTTGGCAGACTTTCCTGGCAAACAGAGGCATGTGAAGGGCAGAAAGAAATTTAAGTTTTGCATTTTAGCCTGCAGCTCTGTGCTCTTCCCAGTGCGTGTGGTGGAGGGGAGCTCTGAACTTGCGCGAAAGCACAGCTTCCCCCAGAACGGCTGGAAAATTACTTAGCCTTTTAAATTCATAATTTAACAAGCAGGTGTGTACGGTGAAGGAGATGAAATAAAACACCAGAGTAATGGAGAAGTTGTCCTTGTGTTGGAGAGCGATGTGTAAAGGCAGGCAGTCTGAAGCAGATGCCTTTTATTTTGTATGTCTGAAAAGCAGTCCCCCTCTGAGATTTTTCTGCCTCCATCTCATGTGCAGGATTCAATGGGCATTGGGAAGAGCCAGGTTAGCAGGTATGAGAGCATGATATGCGTAGTGCTCAGAGCTTGATTCTTTACTGCCTTATATTTCATTTATGTAAGACAAGCTGGCATTGCAGGTCTTACCTGGAGGGAGTGGCAAGACAAGGGACAGCTGCAAAAGAGGAAAAGGGGGAGGCTCATTCCTGTGGTGATGCAGCTGGATTTTTCCATAGTTCTTATGGTGAATGTCTCTTCCTCTATCTTGTAGTTTTCCATAGAAATTCTTGTAGTGTTCCATATAGATGAGTCTCTGTACAGCTATTGCAGGAGTTTGCACCTGTAGGACAGACGTGCCTGTAATCAAGGTGCTTTGAGGTCTAATCGTGTAGCTGAAACTACCACATTGTGTTTAGCATGTCTGTTGCTATCACTTGGAGTCCTGATGCTGGAGGAGACCTTTGGCTGCTGCTTGGGATGCAAAATCCTCATCACAGAGCAGCTCTGCAAAGGTGTAAACCGAGGGGAGCTCTGGATTACCCCAGGGAGAGACATGGCTGACAGATAACAGAGAGAACCATGGGGAGATCCAGAAATAGAGCAGCTTCACTTAGAAAAAAGCAGTGATAAATGCATGGGCCAAATTGCCATTGAGTTATATATTGATTTTCTGCCCTTCTTGGTACAGCACAAAGAAGTGGCTCGATGATTCTCTTTTGTAAACCTCAAAATCTTATTTTTGCTTCTGCTAACAATTCACAGAAGGCTGCAGTGTGTAATGGGGTTACTAAAGAGCCATGCTGGCAATGGATTGTTCAGCCTATCCCACCAGATGCAGCTACACGAACCCTTCTTGAAGGATGCTATATAGACTGTGCAGGTTTATTTTGCTCCTCAGATTGAATTAATAAAATAGCTAAGGTGGTGGCACAGAAGCCACAGAATCAATAAGCTATTAGGAGGCAGAAAATCTGGGGAATTAATTCAGAAATCTGCACAAATAATTAAAGGTGGTGGTGAACAGGCTGCATCTTTTCTGACTTTATTAAATCAGGTCTTCAATTTTATGTAAAACCAACAGCTAAGCCAAAGGTAAAACCAGCTGTCTTTTCTCTGTATTAGCCTACAGAAGAGAAGACAGAAAAAGCAAGCCCAAAACTGCCAGAAGCGACTATAAACAAAGCATCTCCAGTTCACCATTGATCAGGAGAAATTGAACCGTGGTCTTATGCAATTTTCCTGCAAAAAGTCAGCACTGTATTCCTAAATACCTGTCCTCTGGTGCCAGCTTGGGATCCAGGGTTCCTCTGTCCTTTCTAGTTAGTAAAGCTCTCACAGTTCTTCCTTGTGAACAAATTCTGTACTAACATTTGTTTATGGTAAAGCACAAGCAAAGTAAAGCAAGTATTTTATTTTCTTAACAGTTTAGCTTATGGCTGCTCAAAGTAGTAAGTGAACATCCACATTTTATTTCCAGCAAGTACTCGGCTCACTATAAATCACATACTTTGGATGTACAGCTCTTCCCCTCACCCCCCTTCTTTTATGATGTTGCTTGCAGATATTGCTTATTGCAACATCTGAAAAAGGAGGTCAGTAAGTTTGGTTATGAGCTTGACCATCTCACCAGGTAGAAGAAGAGCAGTAGTTGCTGCTGCCTTTCTCTGTAATAAAGCTTCCTACAAGCCATCTGCTGTTAATTAACTGGTTGTCCATTGTGCAGCAGCTTTCCACTGGGCAGGCAATTAATGGCACGATCGATGAAGTCTACTCAATTTAGCTGTGACCTCTAAAGGCTGATCTGCCAACTTAGTACTCGGAGGCTGACTGATGCTAACCAAGCCTTGCAGGCTTTTCCTTAATGCCCTCACTAGTGCAGGACGCACGGATTGTGTGGCAAAATCTGCAAGACGTTTCCAAAGCCATTATTAATCCTGATGTTTTAGGAAAACTGGTTTTCAAATCCACCTTATGTAAAGAACTTGGGAGTCACTTTTGCTGGTTGGTAGCTTAGAGTGTGTGGTGGAAGGATGCTGCCCTGCTTGTGGTCATGGGCAGGGTCTGTTGTGTTTCTACAGCACCTGCTGCAACAGAGCCCTCATCCTGGCTGGGACCTGTGGCATTGCCGTAAGCATCAAAACAATGGGATGCATCAGAATTATTTTTTCAAATATTATTGCAGTTGTAGTAAAAGGGAAAATTCACAACTGGGTGAGATATTTCTCCCTGAAATGTGGGAGATAATGGATGGAAGGAGAAGGTGGCCTGATCCATCTATCCCTGCTCATGAGAGGCTGATCCTCCCCAGTACTTGGCATCTGGCACTTTCTATCTTGGGCCCTGAAGTGTTTTGGCATTGGCCTTATAACTCCACTAAGGAAAATAATTCCAGCAAGCACTTCACACATCTGAACTGCAATGGAATTTTAGTTCATCTCTCCTTGATCAGCAAGAGCTAAAGCCCCTTTGGTTTCTACCTGTGCTTGCTCAGTTTTTTGTATGCAAAACAGGTAGTCCTTGAGGGATAATACTTAATTACTTTTCCAAATGCCACTATACACATTTTCCCCTATCAGCTGAGCTTGATCAGACTTTTCACTATCTCCAGGGCCAGTGTTAAACACACCAGCATGAGCTGCCAATAAATAATGCAAAGGATTCCCCTACACAGGACTTCTTATTCCATTGGTAAGGGGGGAAAAAACATCAGGCTTCAGGTAGCATAGGAGCACCTGAAAGTTTTAGCCTCCTGGGGTTTTATATGGATGGGATTTTTTTAATACTAGGTGTTATGGATGAGATTTACCCAGGTCTCAACCTTCTCCCTTTTTGTGTCCTTCATTGCAACCCCAACAGAGTCACCATCTCCCTGGGAAAACCATATCCTGCAAATGCATTCCTTAGCTCCTGCTCCTTCTCTATTTAACCAGCTGCAGCTGAAACACTCTCCTGATTTTCCTCCCAAGAGCCAGAGTATTCACATTGGTTGTGTATGGCCTGGCTCACTGCCTTCAAAATGACTCCCTAGCTGTTATGTTTTAGGTGGGAAAAGCCTGATTTTGTGTGTGGCCTGACATCATTTTGGAAGGCGAGGCCCTGGGGTGTGTGTAGGGTAGGTGGCTCTCCTTGGTACATGACTGCTCAGGAAAAATGACAGCCCAACATTCTTAAAGTTTGGATATTGGGGTTTCCATTGAGATTTTGCTGTAGCCCCTCTCTGGGCAACTGGGCACCCTCCTGCCTTCAAGGGTTTGGTTGCATCTGCTCCCAGGAACAGCAGCATCTGCTCAGGAGGGCGCTCACTGGACATGTACCTTGAGAAGTGTAGAAATCCTTCCCAGTCCCTGGGAAGCCCTCTTCACACTCTCTGAGCAGCACATTTTCCAATAAATATTTGTAACACCAGTAGAAGTCAGCTGACCTGCTGCTCTCTGGGTTTTCAACTAGGTCAGCTTTTTCTTGTTTGAAAAACATGTTTTTCACATTGAAATCCCACCTTCTTTTGCAGCAGTTGTGATGATTTTTCATTCACCCAGTTCTCATAAACAGCTGTTTCCTATGAACCTGCTTCTTTACAATTCAGAGGCTGCAAAATACAGATGTAAGGAAAAAAAAAAAATCCAGCCTGTGCACACCAACCCCCTCTGGTTTAATTTATTTCAGTTCTTCCCTGCAGTGCTGTGTATTCCTGGGGAGCACATGGGAAATCCTCCACGTGCTGCAACCCTGCAAATAGATATTTCTTTCTAAAGCTTAGAAGGAAATGAAAATAAATACAAGATGAGGTGGCTTTTGCTGAGGCAGAGAGGAGAGGAGGCTGCATCAGGGACAGCCCAGTCCTTCCACAAGTGCAGACAAAACCATTTCCTGGCCCAGGCCCCCTCCTGTGTACCTGTTATGCAGTTTTTCTTCTGAATAAATAAGAGGAAAAATGAGGAAAGAGGTGGGAAGATGATTTGTCTTAAAGATAGGTGTGATGAGTTTAAATAAAATGAGTGAGAATGTGAGAGCAAAGGACGTGTTGGGCTGCATCAGGGAGAGGGGCTTTGATTCCCTCCAGGCCTTGGTCCTGGGGGGGAAGGGATTGTCCCTGGGTGGATTTGGAGGAGGCGTTCTAGGACAAACAGAGTGGAGATTGCAGTGGCGGGAAGTAAGTGGGCAGCCTTGCAGGCAGCCCTGCACTAATATTTGTCTGTCTCCTGGCTATGAACCTTTCTGTTGTGAGCAGTTGCTGCTGCAGATATTTGCATTTATCATAAAGCTGGGGGGGGTCTGTGGCTCAGTGTGGCATTGCCCAGGCTATTGCACTGAGCTCAGAGTGGAAAGCGTAGCTCTAATCGGTGCAGGGAGATGGTGTTTGCCCCTCAGCTTGTCTTCTCCTGGACAAGCTGTCCTTGACTGTGCGTGTGTAAATACAACATAGGACCCAAGGTTGTTGTATTTCTTATATTTTGGCTGGCTTTGTGTGATAAGCAGCAGTCGTGATGTGCTGCCTGAGTGTGTGCAAACACGTGACTTGGAAGTGTGCAAGGGAGGGGAGTGATCCCCATGGAACCTTCAACTCTATCTTAGTAGACCTCTGTGCTGAAGGCATGTAAAGGAAAGGCTGAATCTCCAAATCCCAGCAGGTTCTGATATTGCAGGGCCATCAGGTCTTTTGCTTACAGCTGTTGAGCATTTGAGAGCATTTCATGAAGATGGGTGAAGCGGTGAGATTTGAATCACTGGAGGCTGTTGGAGGACCGTGAATGACAGATGTTTTTTGTTTGTCCTTCAGAATTTAATGCTAAAGATATTTAATAGAGCTGGAAAGATCATCTCCTCTTGCTGTATATATTCTGCTGGTGGAATACAGCCCCCAGGGAAGATAAAAACTCAACTGCCCCTGGAGCGAAGGCAGGGTGGGATCACTGCGTGATGTTTCCAGGACAACATCTACACACCAGAGAGGTTGGAAAGAGATTAAATCTGTTGCTCACCTAGGAACATTACACTGAAGAGGTTAGGTGAGTTGTTTTTGCCTTTCCTCATAAGCATTAATACATGAATACGGCTAATAAGGTCAGTTGGTTTCCTTGGCAATAGCAGCTCCCAGCAATGTGCTCCCAGTTAATGGAACATGGGAGTCTTTGTGTTGCTGAGGACACAAGTGGTCTCTGCATGAGCTCAGGAGCTTCCTCCTCTCTCACTGCTGAAACAAGGTGTGCTGAACCCTGTAGAAATGCTGGAACTTGTGCCCAAACGTGGTCAGCTCAAGTGAGATAACCCAGTGTGGTTTCATTGCCTGGGGCAACCCTCTCCCCTGGTGTCCCCTTACTCGTAAAAGTCCCTCTGTGGCAGTTTTGAGTAGGCATTTGCAGTCTTCTGATTCCCTCCAAAGGACTGGTGAGCAGCAGGTAATGCTTTTGATGAAAGTATTTAGAGGTTCTTACTGTCCCCAGGAGTGTTTTTTGCGTTTTCCCTGCTTTCCAACGTAGCCCGTGCTTGGGGCTGACCACCACCAGCCCTCTTGCCTCTCACCCCCCCAGGAATGTAACCCTAATTCAAAACCCAAAGTGGGCTTGTGCCAACTCTTCCAAGAAAACCCAGCTGCTAGGAGCCCTCCAGAACATGTGGCACCAGCCCTTTCGTGCCTCTCTCTCATTCCTCACCTACTGTTTCAATTCCCCTCAGTGTGGGCTCTTCAATCTGCACAGAATGATTTCCAATTACGTTTTTGTTGCTGAAGGCATAAATCTTCTCCCACAGACTTGTTTCTCTCCTGCCCAGACAGAGCTGTGTGGTGCTGGTGGAGATAACTAACCAAGCCAGGCTTGGATATTTTATGGACTTATTTATTTTATGGTGGTCATTTCCTCCCCCCTTCCACAAGAAATGACCTCAGTCAACTTCAATATTCGAACAGCAGTGATTTTTCAGTACTTGACTCCTTCTGGGGCCATTTAAAAGCTTCTGACTGGCAGAAGCAGCCCAGTGTAGCATGGGGAACATTGATTATAGATGAAGTAAGCCCCAAGCTTGTTTTGATGCTGACGAGCTGTGAAGGGACACGATCTCACGCTGCTTGCTTAAACCCCCCTCCTCTTTACTGAGCCCACAGGTTCATCATCATCCTGAAGTGCAATAAATGGCTAATTGACCTAATCCACCCTGTGAGGAAGAGAGTGATGAGCTAAAGCTCTCTTGGTTTTACATGGAATAACTTTCTCTACTAGAGCTCTGTTTTGGGTTGGTTTTTTTCTTTCTTTTCCTATGAAAGTCAGTAATTTGGTGCCTGCTTCAACACGCACAAATATATCAACAAAAAGCCTTTTCTAGTTATTTCCCTTTCTCAGAAGGGCTAAATCCACACCGGGTACAAAGATACTGGCACAGCCTCTCTGCACCAGTGGAGCAGAACTAGCGCAAACGGTGTAACGTCTGCAGGGACTGAAGGGCTGGGGGATGTGGGGTCTTTCTCTGTCCTTTGCCTTGGATCATCGTGTGAGGGACCCAACCACAGTGTTTCACAGCAGAGGGGGATGGCTGGGCTGAGGCACTCCCAGTTCACAGCACATCTGTGGCACCCCTGGGGACAGAGCCTTGCATTTAGCCCTCTGCAGCCATAAGTTCAGCTGCTGGTAGCCCCTTGTAGAAAGAGCCTGATAAATGCAAAATAACTTCTGGTTGATTGATGGATTTCCCAGCAGGTGGAAGCTCAGCTAGAGAGGAAATGTGGCAGGGGCAACCTCCAGGGTGGTTTGTGTCAGAGGGTGCAAAGCATCAATAAATGATGCGGCACTAAATGCAAAGTGCCCCTGGTTCGTGAATTTGCACGACCAAACTGGGGAGTCCAGACAGATGCTGAGGCCCAGGATGGCTGGTCCCTGTGCAAATAATCAGCAGAAAGTAAAAAGCCTGCAGCAAGCAGCTTGTGATTTAAACAGGAGCCTGAGCTGTACATAAGACGGAAGGGAGCCCAGCGTTGAGTACTGAGGTACTGAGCAAACCAGTGCCTGACCTCTTACAGAAGAAATGGTTGCAGTTTCTTTTGTGCAAGGAGAAATTTTGTTCTTGATGAAATCCCCATATGTTACCAGATCTCCAGGAGGGAGTTAGTACTGGCACAGCAGGGTGATCTGTGCCTGTGGTGGATGAAGTGGTGATGGTGAATTTGCTGCCTGCGTCTTGTTGCCTGCCTTGGGCATAGGCACCATACAAATGAAACACGTGTGCCATGGGCTCTGTCCCACAGCCTGCCCTAGGCAAGGAGACCCTGAGCGTGTGGCTCCTGGGAAGGGGAAGAAGCGCAGCCTCCCCACCAGGTGGGCTGATGGTTGGGGATGCAGCTGAGACCCAGTGTTTTGTGCTGCCTCTGTGTCCACCTTGTGCCCACCCTGCAGAATCCAGCCCATAAACTGGGCTATTAATTTCTCTAGCCAGCTACAGTGACCCTTTTTAAACCCCCTGAAGAACCCAGACCTGGTTTCTCCTCCAGTCGTAGCTTTTGCTGTGGTGCTCTGAGCTGCTGATTGAGCATTTTGACCCATACAGAGGAAAAATTAATCACTGGGTCTCTATTAAACATTGTCATTTATTTGATTATGGATAGCTCCTTTATTTCAAACAGAAGAGTTTATTCACTGCAAAGTTTTTCTCATGCCTGTTGGAAAGAGTTAGCATTAAAAAAAAAAAAGAAAAGGAAAATAGGCTTGGATACATGCAAATCATACTGAACGTTGCCAAATGTATTAAAACGAGTAGCAGAGTTTTTTCTAAGTTATCTACTTGCATACGGAGGAGAAACAACAACTGACAGCATGAAGCCCCTCTGGAAGAAGCTTCCCCGTGCAGTGATGTTAAATGAGCAGAGCCAAAGAGA
Organism: Ceryle rudis; assembly: GCA_033439905.1. Lineage (NCBI taxonomy): Eukaryota > Metazoa > Chordata > Aves > Coraciiformes > Cerylidae > Ceryle > Ceryle rudis. The sequence continues at coordinate 5,117 of JAAGNO010016212.1, read as the reverse complement.
CGACCAAAAAGTCTGCCTGCCTTTGTACCCAGGAGCAGTGAAGCCAGAGGGTCACTGGAAAATGATGCTGTAGAGCTGGTCAGAGATGGGCTTTGAACAGATAGAAAAGGGCTCCCTCTTGACAAAGGGAGTCCTGTTTGGTCCTTTGAATGTCAGGAAGTTTTTCACACTTTCCTGCTCTTCCCCCAGGTTTAGGATCAACTGAAATTCTGGTTCAAAAGCCAAAGTGCCCATTCCAGTGCTGCTGCTCTGGGGTGATCCATTTTCCATCAAAAAGTAAAAGAATATCAAACCCATGTCGCTAAGCATTAGACAAACCAACATTTTAGAAACAAAGCACTTCTGGTCCGGGAGGGATGAACACAGCCAAGTGACCCAACAGCCCTTCTGAGGCTTTAAACCTCCATCCGCCTGTGTATGCCCAGCCCTCGGTGACAGTGGTACAGGGATGAACTCCAGGATTTAGTCTTTAATTTTATAAACCCTTCAGCGTTACGGTCTCTCTTGTCAACAACAGTGATGAATCTGAGCTGAGCCTCAGACACCGTTTTTGCAGATCACTCCCCGAAATGGATCCAGTACTCTGAGCATTGCTGGTGCAAGCTCTAGTACCACATTAAAAGCTCTGGCATTAGTACAGCAGCACTGCTGGTGGGAAACTGGATTTTACATCTGAATAAATACTGGGCAGGCACAAGTGCCAGCTTGATTTCGGCAAGGCTGGAGGGTGAGCGCGGTGCCCGGGCACAGCCACAGGCTGGGATTTAGCTCCACACCAGGAAAGCAAAGCTCTCCCTCTGGGCAGGCTCACAATATTAAGAGGAACACCAAATGTTTGCTGTATCTCAGCAGATACTCTATTCATCAGCAACTCCTCCAGTCAGGATTGGAAGGGATTTAAGGGTTGTGTTGGCAGCAGTCCTCTTTGGGGTGACTGCTGTCTGGCCAGTGTGTGGGGGAGAGCGGCTGGGGTCTGGTTAGAGCCAGCACTAAGGAAAAGGAGCCCTTCCCTGAAGAGTCAGGCCACCTTTCTTCTCCCCTTTTGTGCTCTTCTAAGGCCCTCGTATTACACACCATGTTGGAGATGTATTTTTTGAGAGGTTAAAAAGCACAGCACGTCACTAATGGTTAAAAACACCTGGCCAGCCTTTATAAAATACGAGTATTCAATACCTTTTACATGTTCTTTGAAAAGAAACCAGTTGACATTCATTGTACGGGAGGAAGGCAGCGGTCCAGACTCCCAAAGGATCCCACTATGTTACCTGACCCTCTGCCAGGACCTCCAATGCTGAGGTCTTGGTTTTAAGTCATCCTTGCTCAATGTGCCCACCCGTGAGCCACGGAGATGAACATCATGTCTGTGGTGTTGCAGCACCTTGCTCGGAGTTGGGGAGCTCCCCAGCCTCGACCTTTCTGTCTGTCTGCTGCAAGCCTCTGTTGTCAGTCTTGCCTGGTCCGGCTTGCAGGTCCTCCTGGCTCTCGGCCAGGCCATCTTGGCTCTCCAAATCACTTACCTGACCCTCACCAAACTCCAGAATGGTTGGCAGGTTGCCTTGCTTTGGGCATCGTCTCTTTAGGCTGACTAAGAAGGGCTGAGGCAAGGAAAAGATGTCCACGTTGTTGCCAAGGTCAATCCAGGTGACGCTGGGGAACTTCTTGGGGTCCTTCAGGGTTTCAGTAAGGTCCCGTAGGATGGCTTTGGTGAGCCGGTTGCCGTTGAGGGAGAGGGTGGTGAGGTGGGGCAGCACGCAGAGCACTGGCAGCAGCTGCAGCAGCATGTCATCTGTCAGCTCTGTGAAGCACAGCTCCACCGTGTCGATGTGCTCTGAGCTGTGCTGGAGGTAGGACGTGACACGGTCCAAGTCTTTCAGTGTCAGCGGGATGCCTGACAAGTCCACTGTGTTGTCATGAGGCTTCCCCATCAGGACAGCTTTCAAGCTGTGGGGGGGAAGAAAAGGAGAGGAATGTTAAGGGCGGGGCGGGGGGGGAGATGTCTCTACTCAGTGGCATTGCTTTGGACTCCCTGGCCATTCTTGGAGGTGGCAAGAACATGTTACTTAGGTAGGATGTTCAACTGGGGTGAACTAGCTCTTCTGTAGAGGCCAGGAGTGTGTCTGTGCAGCTGGGGGCAGGGGTACAGAGAGACATTCCAAGGCTGTTTATTAATAGAAAATGGCTAGAAAGAAGGAAACAAGCTTCAAAATCCATACTTCAGAAAGAGTGCAGGGTTCTTCTCTATAGCCACCACAAAACTGAGGTATTAAGAGGCTATCCCAATGCTTTTAAAGGTGCCAAAAGAAAAAAAAAAATGCTGAGGAAACCCTTAATTGGAGGGACAGGAATTGCTGGTGTAACCCTTCCCACACTGCTGATTATACAGGTCTTTGAGGAGGAGGATGTGTTTGTCCCCACAGCTTGCAGAGGTGGGAAACTGAGGGCCAACCCCCCAGGCCAGAACAACTTCAGCCTAAGACAGCAAATGCAGGCTAGATACCTCCAGGGTTGGGTGATTTGTTCAAGTATTTCCAGCGTGTTAGACCTATTCTGTCTCTTCAGTCTAGCTGCCAAGGAGATGAGCACTACGGAGAAAGACTTAGCTAAATAAATTAATGCTCACAATGGACCTACAGAAACTCATTAGCTACACTGGAGTTTCACAGGTCAATTTATCTTCTAAAGTGAATCAAACACATCTACAATGAGGACCTGTCGGCAGACTAGTGCTGCTGAGGCCTTTTTTGCTAATGAATTATTCCGAGTGAATTAGGAGGTGGAAGGAGCCTCATGCATGCTAATTGCTTGTGTCAACTTGGTGAGCTCACGTGGCTTCTCTGCCACAGCAGCACACGCGTTAGCCAGCTGCAGAAATGCTTTTGCCTTCCACTATAGCCTGAGCTGGGCAAAGCTTCTGCCCAGCACCTGTTGAGTTTTTCTATCTGGAAATGCAAACCAGTACTAGCGCTGCTTTTCTGAGATGCTGAGCAGCACCCACCAGCTGCTCAAGAGCAGCTGCTCTGGTGCCAACGCACCTTGTTGGAGATTTGTCCTGCACGGCGCAGTCGGATGTTTGACAGCTGGTCCCACCGTGTGCACCACAAGCCCTGAGCTGTTGGCTTTTCGCTGCTGTGGTGGCACTTCTAAGAGTGGCAGTTTGTGGTTTGCTGGGTTTGAAACCTCAAACACACACAGTCCTTTAACAAGAGCTCTACTTATCCCTTTACAAGGTCTCATGTATGTGGGCAGAAAGACAGCTGGTCACGGGACGTGGCTCTCTACTGGTAATTTTTTTTGGCAAACGCTGGGAAAGAAACCAGTGAAATAGTATGTTTATTATTTAAAAAAAAATAATGAATTGATGTTTCTATGTTGGCATCTATTGCTCTCCCATATGTACCACCACAGCATTGTTTGGCAACAGCCCTGGTGAGGCGGAGTGAGGTTAGTGCTGGGGCAATGCCTCGGTAACAGGCTCTTATTGCCTATAAAAATCCTAAATTAGTCTTGTCTTGAAGTCTTTGAGCACCAGAGCTGGTTATAGAGGGATCTTGCTGTCAAATGAAGCACATGGTATCCCTGCCAATAAGTGATAACCATTTAATAGCACGGCTGAAAATAAGCATCTGGGGTCTGAGCCTTGTTTTATCCCCTGTGTGCAGCGGTGCTGCCCACCTGCCTCCACGTACCTTCCTGGGGGAATTCTAATGTGGCTTTAATTTACCCAAACCAAGAAGATAAAGGGGAAATGGGAATAACTTCAGAGCAGCTTTTTGTTTATTTGTTTGGAGCTGCTTTCAATATTGCTTCACGTTTGTTTTGGGTTTTTTTTTTTTCCCTTGGAGCATGGATAGACTTTCTGCCAGCGAGTAAAAGAGAATTTCTCAGTAGGCTTCTATCCTTTGCCTCTTGAGTGCAATTTAACTGATACTGCTGAAACAGATTGATTATCTTGTACAAATAACCCTTTCACCCCAGAGCTCTGCAGTGTCCAGCAAAGGCAGAGGCAATCTCCTGAAGCACTGGGGCAGAGCTGCCCTGTGCTGGTGCTGGGGACGGCTGGCTGGACTCTGGCAGCCCACGCTCAGTCTGGCCCTGGGGACACAAACAAACCAACCCCAATCACGATTTAATAAAAATAGTTCTGTAGCTATTCTGCACCAGCTCATGGAACTAAAGAGGACAGTATGTGAACAAACAGCTGTAGAAACTTTTATCCCGGCCATAAAGTTTGCCACAGAATGGCCCCAAATCTCCAGAGGATGAGCTGTCCATTAGACAAATCCCTACAAGCTTTAGTGGTGGCTCAGCTACACCCACTTGGTTTCAGCCTCACATTTTATGAGATATCCCATAAGGGAATGCAGATTATTTTCTTTTCCCAATTGGAAACAGTATATGGGGTTTTGACGGATGTAATGGTGGGATTGGGTGTACAACCATGCCCTGAACTGGTGCTAACACTGGCAGGATGCTGCTTTACACGCGCTCATGCTGAACCAAAGCTGTTTTGCACGCAGCCTGTGTTCCCAATACCGAGGATATTGGTTTTTAGATCAAAGAGAATGAAAAGAAAGGGGTTGCCTCTTGGTTTAAATTCATGCCAGTTCTCTATAGCGCTGCACAGATCGGTCTGTGAGGAGCTGCTGTGTCAGGTAATAACCTATAATTGGGCTATTGAGCCACTTCCTTGGAGGGCAAAGGCATAGCTCAAGAAAAATGAAGAGGCAGCCCCATACAGGGAAGAATTGCAGTAAGAAAAATCATACGGTATCACTGGTGAGAAAACCATTCACAAAAATGTCAGCAAAAAATTACTGAACATAATGAGTTGTCAGAAAAAAAGTCTAGTCTTGAGATAAAAGACTTGTCCTGAAAAATTGGTGGTATCAAAAAATAAGTATTAAATAGCTTTTCTAGCATCCCATCTCCTGCTTTGACTGATGACAATTGATCACTGGTAGAGATAGTTCAGAAATGCAGGTACTCTGTTAGTAGTGATTAGTGATGACCAGAGGGTTAAGCTCTCCCAGCCTTGGAGGAAGAACAGAGCCAAGAAAATATAACAATTTAGCTCAAATGAGGAATGTGACTGAGATATATAAAATATAAAAGTAATA
>JAAGNO010016211.1:0-14706 GCA_033439905.1 Ceryle rudis | reverse complement strand
AATTATTATTATCATTATTTAGGAAAGCTGCCTGTGGCATTTTGAAGTCCTGTGATCATTGCTCAGCTTCCCTGTTCAGTGTTACTCTTCTCTGCCTGCAGTTGCTGCTACACAACAGGATCCAAACATGAGCTCTGTCCAATACAGCAGTTGAAGACAGGTTTATTATCTGTCCTGGCATGCAGCCACACAAAAATTACTGAGATAGACTTGACTTGAGAGTAGAGCTCTGGCCATGGGAACTCCACCTGACCCAAATGCTGGTGATTTAGCGCAGAACTGCTGGAGCAGCTTGTAAAGGAATTCACTTAAACTGAGCCAAAAAAAATGGTGCATCTGGATTGCAGTTCAGTATGATTAGATTGCTGCATTTACTGTGAAGAGATTAATCCTATACATGTTGCCCTAAAACGTCCAGATAGTGCTGCCTTAACTCCTATGTTACTGCAATGAATGAAAGACAAACAAGGCTAGATATATCAAACCTACTTTAACTACAGTGCATTTTCTACCACTCTTATCAGTGACAACTGTTGATTTCTTTTAAGAAGAATTAATCTGAGTTGAATCACCTTTTTATGTATAAATATTTTAACACCATTATTCTGTGCAAATGACTCAGATTACCTATGTTATTTTATCTTGAAATAAAATTCCACTGAACAGAAATCCTAACTGACTGTTCAGAACTACTGGCATTCCTGCAGGTTCACCACACTTCTTTATTCCAGTGATATTATTGAATGAAGTTCTAATTCTTTACAGAGAGTTTTCTGGTGGGCCAGTCCCTCTGTTTCTTGCAGGTTCTGGGTTGGGAGGCAGAGACATGTCAAGCCACTCCAACCTGGGTGGCAGAGAGATAGCCTCATTGTATGTTCAGCTCGGGGCACAGATACAGCACTTGTGCCTGCAGACATTTCTGAAGTGCTAATCCTTTCTCAGAGTAGTCATGCAAAAAACAGGGTCTGGACCTGGAAGATATTTGTAAAAGGTTTTGACATAGTCTTTTAGCACGCTGTGTGGTGCTGTATTGTGTGCCAGATAGTCCTCATGTCCACAGATAGCTTGCATCCTGTCCAGTACTTTCCAACTCCAGCTTCATCTGCATATGGGAATCTTACACAGCAACACACATATTAAATTGCTTCTACTTCTTTTGTCTCCATCAGGAACTCACTTAACCCTAAAGTAAAAATACAGTACCACCTACTGGTGGAGATACTGTTTGCACTGACGGTTTTCCAGTCACCAGGCTTTGTTGGGGCCAATCGTTCTTCATGACACTGAATTCCTTGTAACACCAATATGCACAAAAGAGTATTAAATAAATCAGAAGCCCTGGAGCCTTCTCAGCTACAGACTTCCAACATGATATTCATTGCTGAAATTGCATCAGCAAAGACAAACAGTTTGCAGAAAATAAGGCTGCCAAAAGTGTTGTCCCAATTCAAACACCTATTTGTGTACACAGCAACAGCACAGTAAGCTGAAAGGAAGTGTTGTGCCATTAAAACCCGGTTATTTATAAATACATATGTATAATGTATGTAGTGTTTTGATTAGTGTTTGGTGATTGTCTGAAGCTAGAGGTAGCTTTAATAGGATTGGGAAGAATTACAGATGATGACAAAGCAAGATACAAAAATAGATTAAAGTTGGCCTGCTAAAACAATAATCCATTAGTGCGGTCATTCTCCCATCAGTCAAGGTTACTTTGCTGGAATACAGAATGACAGGAAAAATATCTGTGAAAAAATATTGACACTAAACTAATAAAATTGTCAGTGAAGTCAATTACAGGTGTGTAACTGGCTTTTAAAGGAGGGCAGAATTGAGACCACTGAGTTTGGCTCACCCAGGTCTTGTCCTGCAAACCTCTTCGCAGGTAAGTGAGGTCCTGGCCACTGTCTGACAAGGAACTGGTCTGTCCCAGTAGGACTCCTTCTGTTTGAGGTCTTTGAAAAAGTCCACAGTAAAACACATAAAAAAACCTAAGTTCAAGTTGCTTTATGGGACTCCTTATTTAAAAGGAAAACTGTGCTCCAACAGGGTAAAAAAACTCCTTTGTAGTTCATACTGGCTTGAGAGACACAATATAGACATGCCTGGCTTTGTTGGTCATCTAAACTTTTGGGTAAAAGTATGCACCAAATGCAGGCATTCACAATTAGTTTGATGTTTGTGTGACACAAAACAAGGCATATGCCTCAGATACTTAATGCCACCAGATACTCGTAAAATCACTGCTCAGCATTGAATATTGAGATATTTCGTATGGCAAACCAGGCAAAAAACCCCATGAGAATGAGAAAGGTAAAACTGATCCTGATTCAATACTAGCTGGATGCAGTCACCTTCCAAGATTCCTTTCATATCCATGATTTTAAGGTAGGAGATGTAATTCATCCATTTGAAAAAAACAGTGAAGCATAGGCCAGATTATTCACTTCATCCATTTGTTGGATGTTGTATACTTTACTGTAGATTTGTATATCTGGCTTCCACTGGGCATGTTATGCATTTCCTTGTTGCCCATTAGTATTTAATTTAAAATATTTTATATTCTGTAAATTTCAAATATATATTCTCTTTCCTAGAAAATGGACTGTCTTCAGTGTTAGGAAGTCATAGCAGCAGATGTGTCTAATTTGTTTCTCTGATCAAGAGGCTGACCTGTGATACTGGGCATCATTTTGGGTTTATGATTAAATCTACAACATGTCAATCCACTTATGAATGACCACTCAGTCACTTGGCCTGCAAGATTTAAATTAGGTTGTATGACTACCAGAAGCATTGCTTCCCCTTGGTCCTTGGTTCTTGGTTCTGGAAACAAAAGTGTCTTAATCCTGGGGTCCCAAGGGCTGGACTGCTTTCCTGGATTTTGCTTTCTGTGAAGCAAAGTTAAAAAGTAATTCAGTATCAGCTATATCTCAGTTGTGAGAAATATATCATCATTCAAATTTGATCATTCACTCTTTATGTTGCTTAAAAGGTTTTCTACATGGATTCCATGCTCAGCAATGTCACTGTTTTTTTTCCAAAATGGGCCATGTAAAACATGCCAAGTTAAAAAATCAATTACTCAACCTCCTGAGAACTTAATTTTCCTCATTCTCATGGAACTCAGCAGTGAAACAAGAAAGCTGAGGTATGTGAATACCTCAACATCTTCCCTTTCAAAGCACACTACGATGCTCTGGGGGCTTCCTTGATAGTGTGTCCACATTTCTAATGGAGGAGGACCACAGCTACTTTACCAACCATACTGCAAAGTCACAATCAATACCAAATTTGAAGGTTAGTTCAGTGTCTTAAAGCTTCATTTTCCACTAAATATATATTCACAATTCAAGGGCTTTTTTAAGCATCAAAATAAGAATGTAGAAGTTATGTTTGAAAAGGTATTTCCTATTATTCAGTGACATGATAAATACATGAAAATAAAAAGGAAATTTCCATTTATGGTGTTTTATGTATGTTACTACACTAACAGCATCTTCAATATTAAGAAAATAGGCCAGCGGTCAATACTGAATATATAGTCATTTACAATAATATTGGGTTTAGTTTCAAGACAGAGTACATTCTAATATTTGTCTTTTCTTGTGCGTGTTGATAGGGCTAGTAAGCTTCTGCTCAGGTGAGGGATAATAGTCACTGCCACTGTCACTTTCATCTCTCTCTAAATCTCAAAATCCATCACTAGGTCAAGGAAATCCTCCACTAATATCTATGTCCTTCCTTGGGAATAATTCAGAGAACTGCACATGGGACTGGCTGGTTGAAAAATTGATCAATAAGGCATTTATGTATGAAATGGTGATTATATTTAGCTTTTCATGGTGGCTCTGCTAACATACTAAGGAAACATCACTGATTTAAAGGACTGAAATTGCTACTAGAAGCAGCAGATTACATTGCCAAGGTAAGCATGCACACTGATGAAACTGCTTATTGTAGAACTGCTAAAGATTCTTTTTGCATCTTAGGAAAGAGAGATTTTGCTGCAAGACACTGCAGGTTTTAAAGTTAATGAATATTTTTTCCTGCTTTTTGTAAAGAAAAAAGTAGATCTTTGTATGATGCCAAATTCTGTTTCAGGACAACCTTACTCGAAGGATTTTTTTCTCTGAAAATAATGGTTGGAGAAGTCAATATGGTGTACCAGTAAGAAAGAGAGAAACAGGTAAAATAAAAGAGCAGATGAGATGGAGGCTGATCCTCTGTTCACTACAGTCCTGTAAAGGGATAATATTGCTTTCATTTTCTTTCAGCCCTAAAATTTATTATGTATAGTAATTAATATAATTAGGGTTTGGGTCATAATGTTTGAAAACCCAGTTGTTTATAACAGTCACATTTAAAAATCCAAGATAGTAAAAGCAAATTTTTTGTATACAGTAAAAAAACCCAACATATGGTAAAAACCTAAAATACCTCTAAAGCAAAAATATACCTGTATTACCTTTCAAACTTACTACCTAAATATGATAATGTGAAATTGAGCAATTGGATTATTAAAAAAAAAAAAATAATCAGTGTAATAGTTTGTGACAATGGTTTAAGAAAAATATGTGACTACAGAATGGGAAACACAGTAGTCATACAAAAAAACCTTCTGAAAAACTTTGTTTGAAAACCCTCTACAATATAATTTAAAATGCATTGAGGTGAATTTTGCACCCACTGAGTTTAACGGGAAATTGTCTACTGTTCCCAGTGTTGGGATTTTGTCACACAAATGCTGTACTGAAGTAACCACAGTCCCCAAACCAGGATCAATTACTGTGTCCGTTCAAGTTGCACTGGGTACACACTGCATTAGCATTTCTGTGTCTTGGACTCAGAAATTCCAAAAGTTGCTACAATTTGCTTTGAGACTAATTGAATTTTAAGATATTCTTGTGCTATATCTCATGACTGAATGTCAAAGGAAACAACCTGGTGTAGCAGTCACCTGAGCCCAACATAAAGATTTATTATTTTGAGACCACCCCTTTTCCAGCAAGTCCTACATATGGACTTGTCTCCTTTGGCAGAACACAAAATGCAGCACAGTAGATACTGATGGAGCCAGAGGAATCTGTTTATTTGTAAAAATGCATAGAAAATCCATTATGCTCTCCTCTGGATAACATCAAGTCAAAGATGTTTTTTTGTCCTCTTCAAACTAAAGAAGACACAAAAAGCAAAGATAAACATGAAAAAATGAGCTCCTATGTAGAAATGCTGGTACTGGCAGTCCTAATGTGAACTGACTGATTTACAGCCCACTCTGTTGCAGGAATGATTTCCCTTGAGATGAATGCATTTGCATTTGCCTGGTGCTGAGTGATTCGAAGTGATTGGTCACAGCTTTATTTTGCCCCATTATTTGTGAGCTCTGTGGACTCCTCTGTGGCTCTGTGGAGGATATAGGTTAAATAAGGATGGAATTGTGTGCGCCAGCATTAGCAGAGCTTTCAGAGCACTTCTAAGCAGACATAAAGCTGCTTAATTCAACCTGGTATACTTTCAATCTCCATACATTCAAACACAATTTATCCTTGCAGTAAGTCAGTGGAAACCCTGTCACAGCTTTTAAACTCCTGGTGAATACAACCTAAAATTTACTATGCTTTAGAAACTTAGAATCTTTTATGTGACATCTGAGACCTGAACTTTGGTCTTAAGCATTTAAAGTCTGACCAGCAATGTTGGACTACATTTAGGACTATTAGTGGAAGAACACACTTTATTCTTCAATCTTTACCTTTCTGTTTGTAGAATGTTGTATATTGCTATATTATTTTTTGCACTATGTGTCATCTGATGACTGATGGAAACATGGTTTTACTTTCCTATTTCCTGTGTAGGACTGTTTTTGGTTTAATTGACTATTAAGGAAAGTCAGGTAAGCCTGGCAGTAATGTGGCAGCTGTGTTATCCTGCTTGTCTTTTGCAGTGTGCTTGACTACAGAATAGAAGTGATAAATAAGATAATTAAAATAAATAAGATAATAAGAAGTGATAAATAAGAGTGACTCATTCTATGGCATTTGACTTCATTTATCAGCGGTACAGCCGCTCATTTGTCAGTTTGTTGTTCACAGACTTCTCTATACTCTGATTTCACAGGGATATTGTTACTGCAGTGGACAGCATCTGTTTCATAATCCTATATAAATGGCCCTGCCAAGAGCAGATGACACTTGTAGACACAATTCATTGCCCAAAGTGTTGGCAAGCTCATTGATGCCAAGATATAAATGACAAAATTGTACGAATAGTGGTGAAAATGGAGAGCAGAGGTTAATTACTCCAGTGCTGGGAAGACTGTGCACTGGAATGCACTATATTAGTTATGTACTCTACAATATTTTCAATTTTTTAATATCAAGATGAACAAAACACACATGAACAGCCATTAATATTTCTGTTTAGGTGTTTATATACAACCTGCTACATGAGTAAGGACACTTCTACTCCATCAGTCTTAACTTGCTAGTTACAGAATGTGCTCTTTGCTGTCAACAAAGTGTAACTCATGGGTATCAGAGATCCTGAGATTTCTTTGGATGTACAACCAGTGGATGCTTCCTAGTCTGCTTTTCAGGATGTCACCTGTACATGAATCTGTTTATCCATCTTGATACAATAAGTTTTGAGCCTTTGGTTCAAAATCAAATGAAAGTAGATGTTTTGAACACAATTGTCAAATATTTTCAAAGTATGTGATTAGGCACAGAAGAAAGACACAGAAGAAATTAATGCTTCCTCTAAAAGAAAAATGTGTTGAACATTCTCTTTAGCAGCAGTTGCCCCATCATATACCATACTGAAGCACTCATAGTGCCCTTTCTTGTCTGGTGGGAATGTCATACGGGAGAAGAAACTGAAATGAAATGAAACTGTTGTTGCATTTGGGGGAAGTAAGGATAGAAAAGATTCATCTTCAGAAAAAAAAAAAAAATTGCTTGATACTTCTGCTAGTTGTGAAATGACTTATTTTTTTTTTAAATCAGTCTTCCTCAATTACCCAAGGTAAGACAAACTTGATCATGAAGGTAGGAGTCATTGAGACCCATCACTCCCATACAATTGTTCCCAGAGTGGTAGTGCAAGACATCAGTGAGGATGCTGGACCGATGAACAAAGGAGTAAACAGGTATGTTAAGTTTACCATTTTGTGTCTATTTGGGCTTTTTTCTTTGATAATTTGCATAGGATTAATTAAGCACAGGTATTAGCCATCATCTATTTTTTTTCACCCTCTATTAATAAAGTTATTAAGACCGTGATATATTGCTTATTGTAAATATGTAGGAGATTAAAATCTGTGCTCTTTCAGTTTCCTTAGATAACCCATCATTAAAATGTCAGTCCACAAGAATTTAAATTAAATGGTATTTTTTCTGTATTTCAGCAGATATCATATAACCATATTGTTTTGCTGTTCTCTAGGCAGTGGTATCTACCCAGTGCACTTGCACACTACAATATTAACAACAATAGTAATAAAGATGAGTAAGTATCTTTGCCATTTTATAAAAGGAAAGTACTGCAATATTTTTCTTTAAGCAGCAATGAAGAAGAATGCTATATATCTAATTATTTTTTAATAAACAGTTATGCCATTCAAGTAATCCCAGCAGAGACTGCACGTACATTTTAACTTCATGCATATCAATTATGATAGTAATTTTCAATACTACAGTTATTTGTATTAAGTCTATTAATTTAAAATAAAAGTAGTTCTATATGAATACAATAAGCAGATCAGGTTTTAAAGGCCAAACACCTAAGTATAAGATTATCCTTACTGAAGTCAAATGATACTAAAAAATACATCTGTAAGGAAGGGTTATGTGCGTTCCATGAGCCTATCATATTTTTCTTTTCCTTAGAGAAGAGAAGAAAAAGAAAAAAGAAAAGAAGAGGTAAGACACAGAGCAATAATACTACTGTTTCTGAGGCATTTAATTCTTTCCAAGTACGTTGGAAAGACTAAGTTAACCTAGTCTGTAACAACTGAAAATGTAAATCTATTTCTTAGCAAGTCAGAAAAGAAAAAGGATGGAGAAACACAAAAGAACAAGGAAAAAAAGGAGAAAAACAAAAATAAAGATAAGTCAAAGAAGAAAGAAAACAAAGAAGAGTAAGTATTTTTCATTTCAGTCCTGCTATGTTAGCCTAATAAAATTCCTTTTGATGTAAAACAGAATGCATTCATGGACATCCTGCAAACAAGATGCTTATACTCTAGTGGATGAGTGTACAGACTGTTGCTGTTCTCCCTAGAGTAGAGCTGGTTTGATTTAACTTCATATGTGGACAACAGAAATATGAATGCATTGATCTGAAAAAAAATTAATCAAGAAAAATCTCCTGTGGATTCTGATTATGCAGTATTTTTTGGACAACACCCTGCAGCAAAAGATGTGCCATCGTAAAGCAATCTCTTCTGCATATAAGGGCAACTACAATCAAGTAAAGTCTTCTATGATCTAAAAGTTCTTGCTTTATGTTTTGCTTGGTAAATTCGTAATTTTCCATCCAAGGAAGAGAAAATAGTGCGGTAGGAACTTGTGTTGTATGATTTGACAGTCTTCAATTTCTTTTTGTAAACTATGCCAATGTTTCATCTTTCTCAGAGCTGGACTTTTCCCAGTGAGAAAGGCATGATTTATCACATTTATTTAAACATTAGGATCACATAACCATTTTATTTTTTGAAAGATGATAAAATCAATTATCAGACAAGACAGTTAATTGTGTAGGAAACAAAATAATTTTAAAAGGTTGAAATTACTTGTATCACTATAAACTGAAGGGGCACTGCCAAGCTGCTTTTACTCAGCAAAACTTAGATTCTAAAGTTTGTGTCCTGAGTCACACCTAAGAAGCAGCTTCATATTCTCCATACATTCAAGCAAGGAACTTAACTTTAATAAAGATAATTTACTTTATAAGAACAGTTTCTGGAATGCTTCATTCCTCAAAAATTGTTAGGTATATTTTATGTCGCTCATAAAATCTTTTTTTTTTTTTTTCCTACCTATCACTTAGGAAGAAGAAAGATATTTTCATTATTGATCCAGCAGGAAATATGTATTACAACTGGTTGTTTTGCATCACAATGCCTGTCATGTACAACTGGACCATGATTATTGCTAGGTGATGTACTCCTATAACGGCTACATAAAACTTCTGGAAAATTGTAATATCCCTAACTAGATAACAAAAAATATTTTAGTCATCACTGATTTCATGTGTGTATTTAATTTTCATTTCATGGTAATTTACTTTTGTCTTTTCCTATTCAGAGCGTGTTTTGATGAGCTTCAGCATGACTACTTAGCTATTTGGTTTATTATTGATTACATTTCTGATGCTATCTATGTTGCTGACATGTTTGTACGGACAAGAACAGGTAAATATACTCAATGATTAATAGTTCCTCTTCATGTCCTTGTGTCAGATGGTTTAAAATATTCAGAATACTACTACTCTTATTATCTGGGTACCCGTGATAAGATGCAATAGTGAAAAAGATACTGAGATAGATCTCTGAGAGACTGCAGTCTGTAAACTCTAAAACCAGGAGAAATGCTGATATATTACTCAAATCATACATAAAGCCTGAGTTAAGATAGGCATGAGGTAAGATAGATACAAGCTGTTCTGTCTGCAACTGACTCAACAAGACAAAATAAACATGCAATGCAGCCAAGTGAGGTTCAGGGGTTCTGAAAAACTAGCACTGAAATCTAGATTTAGCATTTAAGAAGATTTGAAGTATTTGCTTGATTTTCAAGACCACTGAGCAAGCAAGACAGACAATTAGCTTCAGTTGCAACTATTTCTTTCAAAATCTTACCCTACATCTAGAGCTACTGAGTAGATAGACTCAATATGAAACTGAAATTTCCATGTTCAAATTCTCTCTCATTAGCCACCCTTCTTCTAGCCTGTGGAGGTTTTTTTGGGGGGGCGTTTTTTTTTTCTAGTGGAAAAGTGGAGGGAAAGAATCTGAGCTAGAAATGTTTAATTTTCAAAGCTGTACAGTTTAGCTCAAGCTGAATCGTATAGCACTAATTTGAATATTTGGAAATAAGAACTTGCTTATTAAAAAGTAATAGAAGTTACATACCATCTGGAATTTGTACCCGAAGTATATTTCAAAGTAGATTTGGACTGACCTTGAGCACAACGCAGTTGAAGTCATAACACATTTTATTATTTACAATTTGATTATAGGTTACCTGGAGCAAGGTCTTCTAGTGAAAGAAGAACAAAAGCTTCAAGAGAAATATAAAACATCTTTGCAATTCAAATTAGATTTTCTGTCAATGATACCAACTGATCTCTTATACTTTAAGTTAGGACTGAATTACCCAGAACTAAGAATAAACAGACTACTCAGAGTAGCTCGGATGTTTGAATTCTTCCAGCGAACAGAAACAAGAACAAACTACCCAAATATCTTCAGGATCTCTAACCTTGTCATGTACATTGTGATTATTATTCACTGGAATGCCTGTGTGTACTACTCGATCTCAAAAGCCATTGGATTTGGGGCTGACACATGGGTCTACCCCAACACCTCTGACCCTGAATTTGCCCGTCTGACTAGAAAGTATGTCTACAGTCTTTATTGGTCAACACTGACCCTGACTACTATCGGTGAAACACCCCCTCCTGTAAGAGATTCTGAGTATTTCTTCGTGGTCATTGATTTCTTGGTTGGAGTATTGATTTTTGCTACCATTGTTGGTAACGTGGGCTCTATGATTTCCAACATGAATGCTGCCAGGGCAGAGTTTCAAGCAAGGATTGATGCTATCAAGCAGTATATGCACTTTCGGAATGTGAGTAAAGACATGGAAAAAAGAGTTATAAAGTGGTTTGACTACCTGTGGACAAACAAAAAGGCTGTGGATGAAAGGGAAGTCTTGAAATATCTGCCAGATAAACTAAGAGCAGAGATTGCAATCAACGTTCACCTGGAAACACTAAAAAAAGTTCGGATTTTTGCAGACTGTGAAGCTGGTCTGTTGGTTGAACTGGTTTTGAAACTCCAGCCACAAGTATACAGTCCTGGAGATTATATTTGCAGAAAAGGAGATATTGGACGGGAGATGTACATTATTAAAGAAGGCAAGCTGGCAGTAGTTGCTGATGATGGAATTACTCAGTTTGTGGTCCTAAGTGATGGCAGCTATTTTGGAGAAATCAGCATTCTTAATATCAAAGGTAGCAAAGCTGGCAATCGAAGAACAGCCAATATTAGAAGTATTGGATATTCAGACTTGTTTTGTCTGTCTAAAGATGATCTCATGGAGGCTTTAACAGAGTATCCAGATGCAAAGGCTATGCTGGAAGAAAAAGGCAAGCAAATCCTAATGAAAGATGGCTTGCTGGACATTGAAGTTGCAAATTTAGGAAGTGATCCTAAAGATCTAGAAGAGAAGGTCACCTACATGGAAAGAGCAATGGACAGGTTACAGACGAAGTTTGCCAGGTTGTTGGCTGAGTATGAAGCTGCACAACAGAAACTGAAAAAAAGACTTACACAAATTGAGAAAATATTGAAGCCAGTCATAGAGGAAGAATTCACAGGCTTAGAAGAAACAGATCCATCCACAGATAAACCTGGAGTGTCACAAAAAGAATAAAACACTAGAGGTTACCAATGTGACTTAGCGTCAAATCCTGCATGTGACTGAAGACATTTTTTTCTAATCTTTGTAGGACCTGATTAATTATGAAAAGTTATTTGTCGAGGTAATGTCATTAATTTCCTACAAGCAGCACATATTTGGCAGGTTTGGGGAAGATAAAGAAGAATCAGGAATGAGGATGGAAGACAACATCTTGCTCTGGCATGAACAGGTGGTATTATCAGCTAATACTTTATCTACTCTTTAAGTAACACTGCTCTACAGCAAATGCATACAATCTACATGCAGTCATAGACTGGCAAATATTGAAAGTTTTGCTGACTATTTTAAAGTAATTTATTTGTGACTACTTATGGAAAGAAGGAAAGGTTTGGCAACAGATTATTTGAAGTCAATACAGGTTATGATATTAAATTTGTGTATAAACAATCACATGTTATATCTATGGATTAACATAAGTTTAATTAAGTATGGGGCATTATATAAAGAACTAGGTATACCTACAATGCAGATGCAAGTACTGAAGGCTGTAATATTTGGAAAATGTTATTTCATTGGGTCCACCTTGGCTGATTTCTTGAAATGTAAACAGGCAGTTTTAAATGGTCCTTTTTTTTCCAGGATATTACATGCAAAGGCTGGAATAAAGAGGGGAGAAAAGACAACCTGTTGCAAGTATTAGTGTGACAGATATGGATGGCTCAAAATCTAGCTGTTCTTTACACAATAATAGGAATCAAGCAAACAAATACATAAACAAATACAGAATATTGAAGACTGTTCTGCTCCATGTAATTATGTGGCTGCTGAACACTTACTATTAACCTTTTAAGATCTGTGCTCAAAAATTTTCATGTCCCTAATGTAGCAGTTGTGGATGTTGGTGGAGTCCAAGGGGCAGACATGAGCCATGACAGAAAGAGACCAAACTCTTCCTGCAGCATCTTCTGTAGCGGCTCTTGTGGAAAGAATACAACAACTGAGTTGGTTTTTTTTTTTCACTGATAGGATTTCTCTTTCTGCAATTCATAACTTCTATTAAGGTAGTAAAATCTACTGTCTGATACGTTTTCAACTGCTTTAAGAAGAATTATCTCCTCAGATTTTTTTTTCCCACATTAATTTATGCCTTTTTCTATTGGCAAAAAATGGTTTTGTAAGTTGGTGTCTCAGATGGGTTTTTTCAGTTGGGTATTTTCAGTAGACTTTGATCATAGCCACTTCACATTGGAAAAGTTTGATGACAGGGCATGAAGAAATGGACTGCAGGGAGAGAATGGATAGTTCTATACTTAGGGCAATTTGATTAATCTGGGCAATTGGGCAGCCACTCAAAAAAAAAAAGCTCAATATTACTATCACTTCATAATATCGCTATATTTTCATTGTTCTCCTTAATAAGATAGAGATGTTATAAATTGGATCTTTTGTAAAGTGTATTCATTTCTGTTTGTTTCATTTTTTATAACATTGATAGGTTTCCAGAATGCCTGAGATATAAATAACTCCTGATTTCACTGCAAGAATTAACTGTTATGAAATAATTAATGCGTAAGATATATATGGAACAACGAGGATAAGATATGAAACGGTTGTTCATTCACTGTTGACCCTGTGCTTTTAATGACAAATGGCATAGCGTGCTGGTGAGGGGAATGAGTACATCATAATTTCATTCAAGACTCTATCCGTGCACACAAGAACATGAGTTATTCTGATATTTAACAGTATTGGGAATATTGGACTTTTTGATCAGGGTTCTTCCAATTCAAGTCTCAAATATAATTTTCAATATGGCAGCAGCATCCTACAGGTCTGTGTCATGTTTCACTAGGCACGTAGGAAGCACTTTTCTCCATTGTTGAAGAGTTTGAGACTTTGTATTAGAGAAATGTGTGACATGATAATGAGTTTTAGTTAATAAAGGCAGAGAACTACTATTCACACTTTTTCGTTTATTAATCCTTCGGACTACGACACATCTTGTAAGCACTAGCTGCCTTTTTTCCTGAGAATAAAAATTCTTTGATTTAAAACACTTCAAAATAAAACAGAAACCTAGAAGTTACATCAAGCAGTTTACTTACTATTTTTGGACACTTTGACAGCATCACAGGGTGTCAGGGGTTGGAAAGGACCTTGAAGATCTTCGAGTCCACCCCCCCGACAGAGCAGGATCATATAATCTAGCACAGGTCACAAAGGAATGATTTTTTTATGATTGGTAATCTTGTATTAACTTCTATAAGCACATTTGCTGAAAAAAAACCCTGCTAAATGGAGATTCCTGGTGGCACACGACAGAACATACGCTAAAGGAAATGTCAATACAACTAAAAATATTTCAACTTGCACTTGTCGTAACTTTCCAGGCAACACACAAGATTCCTCAATGTGTTTACATGCAGCAGAATCTTCTGATATATGCAGTAAAGTTTCTAAACATGCTTTGTGCTTGATCTTGGCTGATTTTTAACTTTTGTACCTTGAAGTGGAGCTGTGAAGACAACATGAGCAAGAGCCGCCCACAGCAGAAAGTTACTCTGGAGGAGGTCTGAGGGGAGTCCTTATTGCTCTCTACAACCACCTGAAAGGACGTTGTAGTGAGCTGGGGGTCAGTCTCGTCTCCCAAGTTACAAGTGGACAAGAGGAAACAGCCTCAAGTTGCACCAGGGGAGGTTTAGGTTGAACATTAGGAAAAATGTCTTCACAGAAAGGGTTGTCAGGCGCTAGAAAAGGCTGCCCAGAGGAACGGGGGTGCCCCCATCCCTGGGGGCAGTTAAAGGATATGCTGATGTGGCGCTGAGGAACACGGTTTAGCGTTGGGCGTGTAGTGCTGGGTCAATGTTTGGACTTTATCATCTTGAAGGTTTTTTCCAAGGGAAATAGTTCTGTGATTCTGCTAGACTGCTGTGGCCGTCGCTTCGGAGGCCGTCGCGGCAGAACAGAACGAATCTCACTCACCAAATGATGAAAGGACGCCCACCTGGGCACAGCCAAGCACCGTTCTGCTCACACGGCGGGAACAACCAAGCAGGGG
>JAAGNO010016209.1:0-16231 GCA_033439905.1 Ceryle rudis | reverse complement strand
GAGTGATGAGGCTGGTGAAGGGACTGGAGGGAAAGTCTTATGAGGAGAGGCTGAGGGAGCTGGGGTTGTTCAGCCTGCAGAAGAGGAGATTCAGGGGGGACCTCATTACTCTCTACAACTACTTGAAGGGTTTGGGCTCTTCTCCCAGGCAGCTAGTGGCAGGACAAGAAGGCATGGCCTGAAGCTGCACCAGGGGAGGTTTAGGCTGGAAGCACTTCCTCACAGAAAGGGTGATAGAACACTGGAATGGACTGCCCAGGGAGGTGGTGGAGTCACCATTCCTGGAGGTGTTTAAGGAAAGATTGGATGCTGCACTTATTGGTATGATTTAGCTGATGTTGTGGTGTTAGGTCATAGGCTGGACCTCATGATCTCAGAGGTCTTTTCCAGTCTCAATAATTCTGTGATTCTGTGATTTATGTTGAAAGTCAGGCAAGAACTCTGCATGGTGAGTTCTCCTGATCTCAGTAAAAGGAGTATGTGAAGAAATTTTAGGATTGAGTTCTAAATGAGAAAACAGCACAGTATTAGACCTATATATTCATGTCCATATCAAAGTAATCCTTCATTGGTAAGAATTTGACAGTGAGCAAATCATGCTGTGCAGATCAACAATTTTATTGCTGAAGTACATAGGAAACCAAACAAACAAACAAAAAATAAAACAAAAAAATCAGCTGTCTTAAACCAGATAGGTTTTCCTTAAAAGTGTTATATTAAAGAAACATTAAAAACAAACAAACAAAACAATCAAACCAGAAAATTAACAAAATAGTAAGAGAAAGTTACCTCTTAAGTCCCTCAATTATGTTGCTATTTCCTATTCAGTTCTTCAGAGGATGTGTCTGAGACCCTTGATTTCCAAAAGCCAGAATGTCACGACTGAATCTAATACTTAGAATCTGTATCTGAGTTCTGACCTTACATTAAAGCTGAATTGGTTTTCCTCTGTGCTAAAGAAACGTTCAGATGAAAACTTTGACTTGTGATTTTTTTTTTTATTATTTTATAAAAAATGGGAAACTATTACATCACATGTGATCATTTAAATATCATAGAGAACAGTGTTTCAAATACCTTTGCAAATGTAAATTTTGCTGCTTCAACAAATTATAATACATAGATTTTTATGCTTGCTATGAAGTATTTGCTTTCTGTTCATTGCAGCTGATTCTATATTATAATGGTTTGGTTTATTATCCATTATTATCCTATTTTTATGTAAACTACTCTTGATTTTATATTTTAGCATTTTGATTCTGTAAGGTAGAACCTAAAACAGTAGACAAATCAGACATCTCAAAAAAGTTTCAGAAGGATAAGGTGAAACTTGTATAATGTCAGTTAACCATAAAGGAAGTATATTAATTCTTTCTACTCAGCCATGCTTATCTCTTGATGTCCTTCCCTGATTTTCCTGTTGGTTGCTATTGTTATTATTAGCTCAGGATTCCCTGGCTCATCTCCATAAGGCTTCAAGTGTGCTGCATTATACCTGACATGTCTCAGAGTGACAGGCTAAGGGCTCTCGCTAGTACCCTCTCCCTCTAACCTTAACATGTCATCCTACAGCTTGTCATGGGCAAGCCTGATATTATGTCCCTCCCCTTTTAAATCTAGTTTAAAGCTCTGTTATATGTGGGCACACATGCCCCACAAAATCCTGAGCAAAGACCATCTTCCTCCTTTGAGAAAGGTGAATACCATCTGATGTTAGCAAGCCTGTTGCCATATAGGTCATCCCATTATCAAAAAAAAACCAAAACTGTGGTGGTGACACTAGCCAGAGAGCCATTTATTAATAGACTGGGTCCATCTGTTTCTTTCAGTGTCACTGCCCGGAACTGGAAGGAGAAAGGAAAAAATAACTTGTGCTACAGATTGCCTCACCAACAGTACCACGGTCCTTAAGTTTCTTTTGATCAGTCTTGGACTATGGGTTGCAGCTTCATTGCCACACACATGGAATATTAATTATGGGTAGCAGGCTGAGGTCTGTAATAGGATAGGAATTTCCTAGTGATGTCCTTAACCTGACCCCCAGGGAGGCAGCAGGCTTCCCTAAAAGGAGGGTCTGTCCATCATATTGCACCCTCCATTCTCCTCAGAAGGGAGTAACCTACAATTATAACCTGTCTTTTCTTTCTTGTGGAGGTTGTTGTGATAATGATTCTGATTTTGGCAACACCTCTGGTGTTGATGGACTATCATCCACATTCTCCATTGACTGGCCTTCCACATCCTGAACCTCATACCTGTTGTACAGAGGAACCTGAGGGGAAGAAGTGGGCAAGGAGGGAGTTCGCCTGCTGCCCTGAGCATGGACTTGCCTCCATTCACTCCTTTCCTTTAAGCTGCTGCCTTCTGCCCAGTTGGGGGTGGGGGTGTGTGTGTTATATAGGACCCCTTGGTGATTGGTGTTTGTTTTGTTTTGTGTTTTTGGGGTTTTTTTTTTTTTTGTTGGTTTTTGTTGTGGGTGTGGTTGGGGTTTGGTTTTTTTTTTTTTTTTTTCTGGTAGCTGTTCCTGTTTCTTTCTTGAGGGAAGAGCTTGATGTAAGAGACCTTCGATTAGTTGTCTTGAACATTGTGCCTGTAGGGGAAAAAACATTTCTTGTAAAGAGACTGTGTGAAAGATATTTGTCTCAACATTGTTAACCACAGAGGAACACCATCAACCATCTACCTCAGAAAGTACCATGACAGAAGGGAACTTGTTTAACGGGTGCCTAGCCCCACCTTCCTCTTCCTTTAAGCAGCATATGAGCCCGGGACAAGACTCATTAGTTTACACACCTCTCTTTTGGAGATTACCGAAAGACCCCTCAGTAATGGTACTGGGCATGTAAATCAGCTGCAGGAGTAATGTAATGTGGGGGCAAGGTAATGCAAAGCAGTCCCGAGAAAGAACTTACTATCTTCTGGAAGAGGAGGGGACATGGACAAGAAATGACAGATATGTGGACTGAGAGACAGAAGCTTCTCCCACTGAGAGAATCCAGCCAAGGGGACACCGTTGGAACATAAAATCATAGAAAGATAGGGGTCAGAAGGGACCTCTGGAGATCATTGAGTCCAATCCCCCTGACAGAGCAGGGTCACCCAGGGCAGGCCACACAGGAACAGATCCAGGAGGGTCTGGAAAGTCTCCAGAGAAGGAGACTCCACAACCTCCCTGGGCAGCCTCTTCCAGGCTCTGTCAGTCTCACAGCAAAAAGTTTTTACTCATGTTGACATGGAACTTCTTGGGTTCCAGTTTGTGCCCATTGACCCTCGTCCTATCACAGGGCACCACTGACAAGAGCCTGGCCCCTTCTACTTGACACTCACCCTGCAGATATTTGTAAACATTTATAAGATCCCCTCTCAGTCTTCTCTTCTCCAGGCTAAACAGCCCCAGGGCTCTCAGCCTTTCCTCATCATGGAGATATTCCAGTCCCTTCAGCATCCTCACAGCCTCCACTGGACTCTCTCCGGTATTTTCTTGTCCGTCTTGAATGGGGGAGCCCAGAACTGGACACAATACTCTAGATGTGGTCTCACTAGTGCAGAGTAGAGGGGGAGGAGAACCTTCCTTGACCTGCTGGACACAATTTTCTTTATGCCCACCAGGAGACCATTGGCCCTCCTGGCCACATGTGCACATTGATGTGCCATGGATAACTTATTGTCCACCAGACTGTTCCTCAGCACCACATCTCGACAGGTTTGAAACCCCTCCAGGGATCACAGGGACTCCACCACTGTCCTGGCAGCCTGGAACAGCCCTGGACAACTCTCAAGGGGGTTGAAGAAATCGTTCCTCAGCTCCAACCTAAACTTCCCCTGAGGCAACTTGAGGCCGGTTCCTCTTGTCTTGATGCTTGATCCTTGGGAGAAGAGCCCAACCCCCCCTGAGTGTGGCTGGTATGCTAATCTATCCCTCTTCTTCTTTCCAACTTTGTTTTCTTCTTCTCTTCCCTTCTATTTTGCTAAATTGTAAGAACACTAATAAAGTGCTATTGGCCGCCAAGTGACATTTGACCTCATTTGTGTCTTAATTTCACCCTAGAGAAGGCCTTGAAGTCCTCAGTCATATTGGGGACCGGATCGGACCATAACAGTCGACTCCACCCATCCAGCTCTTTCTCAGAGTTCCTGATGCTCCTTAACCTTTCTACTTACTCTCATGCACCAGAGTAAATCCTTAATCTATTTTTATGTTTTCTCTGAAAAACAGAAATAGGCAAGAAAAAGGTTCATCCATTGCAATAACATATACTTCACCCAGTACTACAAGATTTTGTATTATTTATTACGTGCTTGACTATAACAACTTGATCTGTGTAAAATTTTCCAGCTTTATTAGTCCTACTTTAGTGAGCTTACTTTTTGGGTTTATTGGCAGATTTCACAAGAAATATTGATTTATATTCCTGTTGATTCTTTTTAACTGTCTCCATTTAAAGCTCAGGGCAAGCCCACATGAAACACAGAGCAGGATTAGCCCCCTTCCCCCCTACCTCCCAGGGGAGGATAAAAAGGGGAATAAGGAAAAAAAAAAAAAAGATGACTCACCCAAGGTTGGAAGTTAAGACTACAACAAATTTAAGGAATAACAGGAGAAAATCAGAAGAAGGATAAAGGACTATGCAGCACCTGTGGAGTCAGGCCCGGCCCTGCTGAGATGCCCTCACAGCTCCCAGAGCCTGGGAAGGAAGAGCCCCCCCCAGCTCCCTGTCTCCTTGTTATATGGGGTGTGGCAGGGAATAACAGCTACCCTCTGACTCCTCAGGGTCCCAGGGTTACCACCTGGCCCCCCCACTCTGTCTGTTCACTCTTAAACCACAACATTAACCAAAAAGCATAATGGATAAGAAGCTAAGGAAATCATCCACTCTCAGTCAATGACACTACATCTTTTTTAGGGTGATATTTGAAGCCAGCTGTTGTAAATTGCTTTCCACTGAGACATTAATGATTCTGAACTCAGAGTTTTCTATCATTTTAGGCATACTGACATTTTGCTGAAGTAAGAAATCTAGAAATCAAAGGCAGTAATTCTCAACCTGAAGAATTATTGCTCTTACTCCATATGATTAAATTTCATAAGCTTACTTTATAGGCAGAAAATACCTTGCAGACTTTAAGGATTCTGTTGTGTGACAAGTTTTCATGTGAACTTCCAGAACACCTACACATTGCAGAAGACTTTATTCAGTAGAACTAATGGTGATATGTTGGACAAGACACTAATAGCTCATAGGTCACAGGGTTGTTTCATAATTATGATAGACACCAAGATTATGGGATGCCTCAGCAATTTGCTGTGGTTTTTCACAGATGTTTGTACTGATTCTGATTGGGATAATATTTTTTTGTACAGTAGTTTGTATGGTTCTATGTTTTATACTTGTGACTAAAACAGTGTTGGTAATACACTGATGTCTTAACTGTTGCTGTGCATTCTAAGTCCTTGTGTTTTTCCCACTCTGCTATCCAAAAGTAGGCTGGAGTTGTTCAAGAAGTTGGGAAGAGAAGAGACAGGACAGCTGACCCAAACTGGCCAAAGGGATCATGGTCAGCAATATATCTTAGGTAAAGGAGGAGGAAGGGAATATGTTTGTGATTATGGCATTTGTTTTCCCAAATAACCATTAAGCGTGCTATGGCCCTGCTTTCCAGGAAACAGTTGAACACCTGCCTGCTAATGGGAAGCAGTGAATTAATTCCTTCTATACTTTGCTTTGCTTGTATGCACAGTTTTACTTCACCTGATAATCTGCCTTTTCTCATTCCAGGATCTTTATTTTCTCACTCTTCCTATTCTCTCCCTCCATCTTGCTGTAGGAGAGTAAACTAGTGGCTCTGCAGATGTTTAGCTGCCAGCCAAAGTCAAGTCTGCACAATAGTCTTTGCTGATATAGAAACATTAAATAATTCACGCTGGGAGGAATCTCAAGAGGTGATCTTGTCTAACCTCCTACCCAAGGCAGGGCCATTGTTGTAATTACAACCCCATCACCGTCACCACTGATGCTGTGGACCAGGCACTAGAAGAGTTACAGACTAGGCCCTGTGGCAGATGGAAGCTGTGTTCAGGAGCTGGATTCTTGTACTGGATTCAGGAATACACCAATTGGGATCAAAGGCAGAACAGAGTCCTTCTCCGATGCTCTGGGGAAGAAAATGGAAGAGGATCTGAGCCAAGCCGAGCAAAGTTGGCGAAGTAGTCCAAGAGGGCAAAAAGAGAGGGGGGCAGCTTTATACCAGATATGATGTATATGGGATGGAATACCTCACTGGTCAGTTTGGGGCCACCTGCCCTGTCTGCTTCTCCCTGCAAGTGCGGCCTTTCACTTTCCTGCACCCTGCAATGTGGTACCCAAGATCCAGCAGTGGCCTTGGTCTGCACACCAATCCTTGGTAGTAACTCTAACCATGGGGTGTTATCACTGCCAGCAGCAGACACTGCCTGTGGAAACAGGCTGCTGACTTCAGACAGTGCAGTTAGTTAGAAGAACTGAGCTGAAAAGTAAAATCACTGAACAGAATTAGTTCTGTTCTCACTCAAACCAGGACAACACAACAAATCAGAGAGTACACATTAAAGTGATTATCTTTTATTATTTGAAAAAATATTTATGAACTGTTCTGAAGATACTTGTACATTTCAGAGGAGAGCCATCTTGTCCACAAGCCCATCTAACGTAAGTTTACACACCGTATTAGTGTAAATATAAGAAAGAAGGTAGAATGGAAAGAAATAAAACCCAAGGTACATCTTCTTTGACTATTATTGTGCAGATTTCTGAAAGAGAAGATGAAGTTATATAAATTAATAACTCTCCTTTAAGTAAAATGTATGCTTAGCCCAAAAGACTTCAACATCAGTGCACTCTGTCTTGCCATGTATGTCCAGGAAAAGACTATGGGCAATGTATTAGAGCTAGCAGTATGGAATTGCTTTCCTTCAAGAGCTCCACAAGGAGAATCCTTATCAGCTCCTTAAGATCAGAGGCTAAAGCAAATAAAACTGTTTGGAACTCATGCAAGCACAAAGATTATATCTGAAAAAATTTCTCATAACACAGAAAGTGCTAAATAACTTCTTATATATTGGCCAGTATTTCCAGTGAAAACAAAGCATTGCAACACTAGGAATTATTGCAACATGGTATATTATATTTTGATTCTTCTTCAGGATTTACCTTTCTCACAGTATGTCCATAGGCATACACATACATATACAAAAAACCACTTTTTTATTGAAAATTAAGTGGGAGCCCATATGAAGTAATAGCACTGCATCACTAGGTTTTATTTAACTCTATGAAGATTCTTCATTGAGTAAACTGTAAATCCTGATATCTAACCTTATCATTTCATATATTGAGGATGCAAAAAAGAAAGAAAAAAACCCCTTGTTTTCTCACAGCTAATTTATTTCATATATACAGCTTCTAAAAAATTTAATATGACATCCAATTGATTTTGAATACATCTTTGATTTATTTTCCTCTAGCTAAATTATTGAGCAAAGCTTCACTTAGAGACTTAACCAGGAATCTTGAAGAAGAAATCTGTATGCAACTGAATTCAAAAGGATTAATTTTTCCTTGCAGTTGAATTAAGATGGATTAATTTTTCCTCAGCAAGGATAACTGTGCTCTAATGGATATGTCTGCCTACATTTAAGAATGATAGTTGCCTCAAAATGTTAAATTTAATTTTAATTTCTTACTAAATAGAGACTGATAAATCAGAACATGCTTTGTCATAGGTGGGTTTATTACAATAACTTGCAGTGCTTGTTTCTTTTGTTATTTGGTACAGTCTGAGTTGGACAGTATTGTCAAACTACCAAGTAATATTAGCTCATGAACTTTGTCTGTAGCCTTAGTATTTGAAGAAATGGAACCTAAGTCTGTCAGCAAATATGATCCTGAAGCAGCTAAAGTTTCAAGGATTAAATATGCAGGCTTACTACTTCAATATTTTTATTATCAAACAAAATGTATTACAAGACGGGCTGAGGAGGATAGCTTGCCAAAGCTAGAAAATTTTCAATGAAAATATCCACAGTTCTTAAGCTCATCTGTATAAATATGTTGAGATTATATGGAGTATATTTTGAGGACAGTGAAAACAACTAAAATTGAAAATGAATTTTACATAAAAGCTAGAATGAAGTGCTAAGTGATACTAGTCTCCAGCAGACCTATGGTAGTGGTAGCTACAGAGTTAACAGTTGCACTCCCGTTGTATGATAAACCATCCTGGGTAGTGGCTCACCCTGTTCCCTTAGACAATGATTTACCAAGTAGGAAGATTACAGAGCCCTTGAGTAGTGTTACTCCACGTTTCAAAGTTGTGGCAGGGCTACAATACCTGAACTCAAAAGCTGGCAAACTGCACCTGCATTTAAATGGCAAATAGTCATCTAAAGTGTGGAATAGGCTTGTCTTTGAAAGCAGAAAGCCAACATATATCCAAAACTTTCTATATATGTGAGTGTCAAATCCATTAGTATTAAAGTAGCATATGTAATTGTCTGCTAAGAATTTCATCAGTGCAGACAAATTATTACTACATTGTCAGTACAACTGGCTATGAGTTTGGGTAATGTCTGACAAAATGATTCCAGATGAGCATGTAGAGGAAGTAATTGCACCTCCCATTGGAGAAAGCCCCCTACTTTAATCAGACAATGTCACAGAAGTTTGTAACTGCTGCTAGTGTGCTGAACTGGCAAAAAAAAAAAGTAGTGAAAGCAGGAGGTTAAGGTACATGAAGCACTATTCTCCCTTTGAAATCACAGTGTTAAATGAGGTTTTAAATATGTCAAATACAGTGAATCAGAAATTCAGCATACTGAATGTGCACATCCTCACAGATTTTTTGTCCCCAAAGATCTATGAAATATATTGAAGATAATTGCAATTGTCTGACAAATGTAGTTTAGCAAAGACATTGCATAAAGGTCAGATGTTTTGTTCAGCCATGTCATAATGCCCAGTTCAGCTAACAATTATGTGTATTTACCATGTCAGGGTTTACAACCGGGTATTATAGTGGCAAACACTTTGGATATTCTATTCCATGCATGTTAATGTTCTTGTTGCATGATTGATGACTATGAACTCAGCACTGCACACAGCTCTGCAGTCTGCTTTGAAAGAACCTCTGTATTTATGTCGCTTGGGAGAACATTGCCTTATTTGTAAAGAGCTATCTGACTGAGTCTATTCCTATCTCTGGTTATTTGCCTATAGCATACCTCAATACATATTTGAAAACCTGTCCTTTTCCATCAATACAATGACATGACAGGTCAATAGACTGATGCAACACCACAACATGGTGCTACAAAGCAAATTCTTGTTTCAGCCAAAGGTCTCCCTGTGGTATCTGTCCCATATCCAGGTATCAATCCATGGTATGTACCCAATTCTTTCTTCCATCAATTGCAGGATTGAGTCCCTTGTCCCTCAGTCACTTGACCCTTGCTTCCAGAGCTCCATAGTCAGTCTCCCTTGACATGCTTGAGATTGACCCATCACTATCACTGGTTTCCAGATGGAGAAACAGTAATAGCCCAAGGATAACGTAAGACTTGGTATTCTCTCCATAACATGCCAGATTTGGGTGTGTATTGAGTTTACATGGCAAGGTTTTAGTAGTGGACAGGACTGCTGGTGTGAATTCTGTGAGAAGAGACCAGAAGCTGTGTCCATGTCAGAGAGAGACAGTTACAGCAGGCTCTAAAATAGATACAATGTTATCTGAAGGTAATCCTAACAGAATCACGGAAAGTTAGGGGTTGTAACAGACCTCTGAAGATCACTGAGTCCAACTCCCCTGCCAGAGCAGGACAAAACTAGAGCAAATCACTCAGAAATATATCCAGACAGGTCTTGAAAGTCTCCAGAGAAGGAGATTCCACAACCTCTCTGGGGAGTCTGTTCCAGTGTTCTGTAAGCCTTACAGTAAAGAAGTTCTTCCTCATGTTGAGGTGGAACTTCCTGTACTTGAGCTTGAATCCATTGCCCCTCATCCTATCACAATGCACAAGTGAAAAGAGGTTGTCCCTGCGTTCTTGACACCCAAACCTTATGTATTTGTAGACATTATAGATATTATAGATCAACAACATCCCCTAACATTGGTGCTGGTGGTGTCTGTAATAACAGGTTTAAGAAAGGATAAAAAAACACGTGCAGCAGTGAGAAAAAGAAGTAGACACCAAGATCAGAGAATGCGGTGGAGAAGGTGCTACAGGTACCAGTAACAAGAACCTTCTGCAGACTGTACAGAAGACTATGGTGAAGCAGGTTGTCCGCCAGCATCCCATGGAGGACCACACTGGAGCACATATCCACTCTCACAGCCTCCGGAGGTCCCTAGGCTGGAGCAGGTTTATTCTGCAGCCTGTGAGAAGTACCCATGCTGAAGCAGGAAAAAAGTGTGAGGAGAAGAAAGGAGTGAGAGAGAGGAAGTGTTACAGACTAACTGCAATAGCTGCTCCCCACCACCCTGCACTGTTTGGTGGGGAGGACATAGAAGTATCAGGAGTCAGGCTGAGCTTGGGAAGAAGTCAAGAGAGTGGAAGGTGGTTTTTGTTTTGTTTTTATTTCTCGCTATCCTACTCTGTTGTTAATTGGGAAAAAAAAAAAAAAAAAAAGTTATCTTCCCCAGATCGAGTCTGCTTTTCCCATGACAGTAATTCCTGAATGATCTCACTGGCCTTACCTTGACCCACAGTCTTGCATCTTATTTTCTCCCCTGTCATCCTGAGGCAGTCAGCTGAGGTTAACACACCATAGGGCACCCAGCAAGAAAAAAGTCTCCCTAGACAGGTAAATTAGAGCCCATCAGGTGGGTGTTTCTATCCTTGCAGGGAGAAGTTTCTGACAGCTACCACCCACTTTTTCCTCCTCACACAGACCCTTGGCTCTGGCTCCCTGTGGTACTATATCTGCTCTGAAGCTGCAGATCTGAAGCAGGCAGGGAATCAGTCTTCCTCCTCTTGCCAGAAGTCACAAGTTTCCAGCCTTTCTTTTTTGTGGGACTACCCATTCATTGCTCATCTGAGGTTATTTTCTAGATCTTTCCTTAAACCATAGGTCTCAGGCTCTTGGCTCTGCATGGTCTCTCCAAAGACACTGGTAATCTTGCTCATCTAATCTGACAGTTTGCCTCTTCCTGAAGCTTCTTCACCTAATGTCACTGTTCTAATAGCCTGTATCACTAGTTTTCATTTCATACAATGCCTTTCTCTCTAGGACAGAAAAAAATGACCAGATCTCTGCTGTTGAAAGAAAAATTTAATATATTTGTCTAGGTGAGATATTCACAACTTTATAGCATTCAATTCTACAAGCACTGTTGAATATTGAATTATTTCAGTGAAATAATTTTAAAAACTCAGTGAATGTCAGTAATGTTTATGTGACTATGCATACATGCATGAACACAAAGCTGTTGATCTCCCAATATTACAGTATTAGCAAATGATATACAGGACTTGATAGAAATAACAAATGGTAGTGAAACTTTGCTCATAAAGTGTTTGGGGCAATACAGTCTGACTGTAGAAAGACACTACACTACATAAAATCACATATATTATAAAAGTAATTTGTTCTCTTTTTAGGATAAACAAATAAAAAGAGCATGCTAAACTAATTTTTTACAACGGTTTGTATATAAATATACAAGAGCTGTTAATATATGATCTGGTAAAATGGTAATGTTGCATGTTTCATAAGTTATAATTATGTTTTAATATAGTCTTTTCTTATATTAAGATAAGAATTTCCATTTCTTTGATTGTTATTAGACAATGTGTTTATTACTATTTTTGTGAGAATTGAATAAATATTGGATGAAAAACAACCACTGAAAATTAAAATTAACAGGTTTTACATCTTTTAAACCTGAAGTGATAAAGGCCTCTTCTGATCCAGATTAAATTAATACCATTTTTACTTCTGACTTTTCAAAATGCTGCAAGATAATTTTGTGTTTCTAAGAAAGAAAGGTTGAAAACATTACTTGATCTTCTGTACTGTGAAAATTAGATAGTTCATAGTCATTACTACTGAGGATGACAAATCTTGCCATTACCAGGGTAAATGGGTCAATTTATAAATAACTTCTTACATTTAACTATAGCATCCTGGTCTTGTTATACTCTGTTTCCTTTAAATGTTTGACCCTCAGCTTTAAGAGACTTAATACAGGGGAGGATCTTTCCTTACAGACAGTAGAAGGAATCTTACTCAGATCAATTTAATTAACACATTTAAATACGTATTACTCAAGTCAATCTCTTGAGTTAATACATTTGCAAGGACTTTTTCCTGTAACAGAATCACACTTTTTGTTTTGTTTTGTTTTGTTTGTTTTATTATAGAAGACTAGGTAGATATGTAATTTAGATATATTGCTACATTGTGTTAGACAGACATCATGTATTTTCTTTGCTATTTTTTAATGTTATGTTCCATTAAGGGAGTGGAGCAGTGTGAAACTTCTGTATGCTATGAAATCACAAATATAATCTGCAAATATGTCACTAAGTATGCAAAGTGTCAGCTATGCATGAATATGCTAAATTAGTGGATAAATATTTTTCTACAAATATGATGCAATATCATGGTACATGGATGATCTGATAAGAATGTAATTTTTTTTTCACAGCAAGCTGGAATTCATGTTTCTCACATGGGTGGGAATATGCTTTCCTCAGGGAGCAACTTGCCATGCTCAAGGAAACAAAATTTCACAGAAAGCAAGATGCAGCAGGCAAAACATACAGTAAAATGCTGGAGGAGCCTGATAGATCAGGATACTTACCTGAGAAAAGGCATAGCTGTCCAGGTATTCTTAGAGATTATGCGAAGTTTGTTTCAGACCAAGGTGGACCAGGGACCATTTTCAAACATACAAAGATCTAGCAGAGAGAGTTGTGTGTGATTTATTTTTTAATTGTTTTTACTGTGTCTGACCTAGCCACTTTTAGTTGGTCTGCTTTAAAAAATCAAGTCTTTTTACTACCTGGTCTAATTGAACCTGTCCTTTTTATTGCATTTGATTTTAGGATGGGTTGGAGTTTTTGAAGGGAAAAGAAAGTAACTTAAAAAGTCAAACTCATTCTTATTTGGGGAATTTAAAATGCAAGACAGACTAGGCAGGTCTATCTCCAAGTTCTGGCTAACTCTAGGTCTCTTTGAATCCCTTAGGGAACACAGGGTGAAAGCATGCTTCCAGGTGGAGACAGAACTACTATTTTTCCCAGAGGAAGAGTGAAAATTTGCAAGCTGCATCAAATTTCATATTATTTAAACTATTTATTCACAGATTTATGTTTGTGCATGAGCAAGTCAGTGTCCCATGCCTTCTTTATCCTTTATGATAGTAATTAGTGCCTCTGGGATTTCTAGGAAGAAACACATTTCGTGTTCTCTCGTGATGCATCTTTTTAAGGACTGACAAAATATTTGTCATTTGCAAAGGATCTGTAATAGGCAGAACATAATTTCATACTATTCATATTCAGGAGCATCCACAGTAGTGTCGGACAAACTATAGCTTATAAAATCATCCTTGTTAAAGGTTACGAAATATCTTCTAAAGATATTTAAAGATATATTTCTCTAATATTCCAAGAGAAAAATGCAGCATTTTATATCATATCCTATTTCCTGTGTACTTATTCTGTTTGAAGTTCAGTGGGAAATTAATTCCCCTAGCTAGAAAGGATATTTGTGGCATGCAGCCTTAAATCCAACCTGTGGCTTTTTTTTTGGTAAAGTTATTAATGCTGGTTTATTACAATTTTTTTTTTCCAGAAGTTTTTTTGTTTGGTTGGTTTATTTTGTTTGTTGTTATTTTTGTTGGGTTTTGATGTTAGGTTGTTGTCGATTTTTTAAAAATCTGGATAAGTCATGACTGAAGTTAATGCTCAGGGTATTTAAAAGCATTAAAAAATACTCATTTCCTCTGGGTTACCTTACTGATTATGAACACTTCAGACAAAATAAACAAAGTTTTAATCTGTAACAGAAAGTGAGTAAACAAAAACAGTTTCAGAGATTTTAAACCCATTTGTTTTATTTCCTGTAATAAAAGTTAGAATTAAGTGTTCTAGTAGTCTTTTAGTAGAGGATCTCAAAATAATTTTTGGAAGTGATATGTCAAGTTGCATTTGGTATACTATCAACTACTTCTTGGCTTTTCGTGGATCACTTAATTGATAACTAAACTAAGTCCATCTTGTTTACATAGAGGGTCGACCTTTCTTTTGTCAAGTATCACATAAACTGCAATTAAACTAATAGACTATAATTGCGATTAATAACTGGGACCATTCTGTCTCCAAATTAATCAGAGATACTAATACTGTGAAGTCTTTCTTTCATATACAGAAGCTATGACTATTTATCTTAAACTGAAACCAAGCCAATTTTTGTTGTTTCCAGTGCAAACTAAGATACTCCCTGTCAAGTAAAATCAAGTGTCCCAGAAGCATCCTTAAATTTCCCATTTAGCCTTCTACACAGCAGTGATGTGTAGTCCTAAGAACTACACGTCAATACTCAAACAGGCAAAGAAGTACAATGGAAATTTATGCAACAAATTGCCTCTATACATTTTCTAGACGAGTGAAAAAGCCTTGACAGTGTGGATGCGAGAGGACTTTTTGCAGATTTTGATTTGTGGTAAGGATGTAAACAGTTTCAGCCTCAGTACATTCAGCTTTTGGCTTGGCTTTGTAATAGTAGTTACTATACCCAAGTTATCATTCTGTCTTAGAAATTTACGTGTATATTGTTCAGTGCTTTCCTTTAACTTACCAGGTAGCAGATTTGCATGGATTTAAGTGAACAGATAGTTTCTCTCCTAGTTGATACAGATATGGCATGAATGCCATGGCACCATAGAATATAAATGATCAAACTACAGTAATAGTATTAACATTCTCAAGAAAAGTTACATTGCAGCCAATGGAATTAAATTTACTTTACATTTGTGTGTGAAGGAATTCCTTCCCAACAAAAAAAAAAAAGATGTTAATATATTTAACAGCATTCATTTCGGGAACCCAAATTACTGTGCTAGTCAACATAAAAATAATACTTGATACACTGAATAAAAGTCTGAATTATCTATCCTATCTATCCAGAGCTAGACGCAGTATTCCAGGTGAGGTCTGACCAGAGTAGAGTGGTAGAATCACCTCTCTCGATCTGCTGGCCACACTTCTTTTGATGCAGCCCAGGATGCGACTGGCCTTCTGGGATGCAAGCACACACTGTCTGCTTATGTCCAGCTTCTTGTCATGTCCAGCTCCTTGTCTACCAGCACACCCAAGTCCTTTTCTGCAGGGCTGCTCTCTATCACCTCCTCCCCCAGCCTGTATTGATAGTGGGGATTGTTCCAGCCCAGGTGCAGGACACTGCACTTGCTCTTCTTGAACCTCATGAGGTTCACCTTGGCCCACCTCTCCAGCTTGTCCAGGTACCTCTGGATGACATCCCGTCTCTCTGGTGTATCGACAGCACCACTCTGGTGTCATCCGCAGACTTGCTGATGGTGCACTCGATCCCGCTGTCTATATCATTGATAAAACTGTTAAACAAGAGAGGCCCCAGTACAGACCTCTGAGGGACACCACTTGTCACTGCTCTCCATTTGGACTTTGAGCCAATTCCTTATCCACTGAACAGTCCACCCATCAAATCCGTATCTCTCCAACTTGGTGAGTAGGATGTTGTGGGGGACTGTGTCAAAGGCCTTGCAGAAGGCCGGAGAGATCACATCCATAGGTCGTCCCTTATCCACTGATACAGTCACTGTCATAGAAAGCCACTAGGTTTGTCAGGCAGGATTTCCTCTTAGTGAATTACAAACTAATAAATAACCAAGATTAAAAGATTTTTTTTTTCCCCTCTTTTTTATTGCTTTCAAATATCATCCTCTGTCAAATCTATCATGTATTTGTATGGTGACTGACTTGTACTGTGTGAGTATTTTATTATTATGGTAATCAGTAATAAAAAGAATTGTGGTTTTTATATGAAGGCAGATCAGCAATTTTATTAAATTTTCATGATATTCACAAGAAAAGAAATATATTTTCCAAACAAATGACTATTCAGTTAAACTAAAATTATTTCAAGACTCTTTGTAGACTTTGAAACAAATTAAATAGCTTATTAATTAATATCAAAAATGTTAAGATAATTTT
>JAAGNO010016208.1:4800-18536 GCA_033439905.1 Ceryle rudis | reverse complement strand
AAGGAAGGAAGGAAGGAAGGAAGGAAGGAAGGAAGGAAGGAAGGAAGGAAGGAAGGAAGGAAGGAAGGAAGGGAGAAGAATAAAAGAGGGGAAGGATAAAAATGATATTTATTTTTTTTTCATAGGATCTAGGGAAGGAGACAAAACTACAAAAATTTCAAGAAATAATGTTTAGTGGTAGAAGTATTTACAATTTTTCTGAGAGCAAATCAAACATTCATTTCCTTTCATATAGAAACATTCATTCTGACAATAATCTCTCACTTTTTTATTTTAGCAAATAAAGGATCTGGAGGGTCCCATTAAAAAGGGGATTTCTGCATGTGCAATTAAAACTGTGTAATAAATTAAGCTCTTAAGAACAAGCACCCCAGAGATTATTTCATAATAATATATTCATATGATTGGCTATCAGCTGAACAGATCCACAGCATTGACTGAATGGTTCTCGGTGACCTACAAGATAGTGAAAATGGACCAGTTCTGGTGAGGAGGTAATACCTCCTGTGAACAACAGCAAGGTATCTGTTGTTCCCATTCAAAAGGCACAGTGGTATGTTCTTCACTGCGTAAAAAGCAGTCTAAAAGGAATAGAAACCATGGACAAATGGGTCTGAAGAAATAGAAAGTAATTTAATTATGCATAAACTTGGATAAAACAACTCTCGGACAAACCTTTTTTTTTCTTCTACATCTACTTTTTACTCTCTAAGTGATTAAATTTCTCACAATTTCAAAGGAATCTCACGATTTTCAAACAAAACTTTTACTTATGGTGCATTTTTACATTTAAGGTCTTGCTAGCACCCAATAGAGGACATACATTGAATAACTAAACAATGGAATGCAGCCATGTCATGGGAAGTTCAGATTGGACATTAGGAAAAGGTTCTTCGCTAAGAGGGTAGTTGGTCACTGGAAGAGGCTCCCAGGGAAGTGGACATGGTCCCAAGCCTGTCAGAGTTCAAGGAAGGTCTACTGATGCTCTTAGTCATGTGGTGTAGTTTTAGGTAGTCCTGCAAGGAGCAGGGAGTTGGATTTGATAATCGTTATGAGTCCCTTCCAACTTGAGATATTCTATGATCTATTAGACAGACTATCTGAAAAGATCTAATTTTTTAAGGTGTATGGCTTGGTGTGAATACTATCTGTTATTCTCTTTAACATCAACATATGTGAAGGCATTGAAGGTTGTGGTATTTTTATAATTATAATTGGCTATGATTCTGAAGTTAAAGTTTTCATGGGAGTGTTAAAGTGAAGCACATGCTTAAGTGTTTCCAGAGTTTCAAAGGATGTACAGGTAGACTATGATTCATTTTTATTTCATCTGCATCAGAGTTGAGATTTTCTTTTAAAGGAAAAATAAGAGCAAAATTGTGTGATCAGTTTTGGGGTTTTTTAATTATCTCTGTGGATTTATTTGTTTATTTTATTTTAATTTATATGTTCATTTGTCATTTCCTTGACACATGGACATATAGTAAAATCCTAATCTCACTAAAAACAGGCTGAGGCTGAGTAGTACTTCCACACCTGGTACAGCTGAGTGAGATTTGTTCCTTTGTTATGCAGGCATTTCACATCTCAAATAGGTAAGATGAAAAATAGCATGCTTTTCATACTTAGGATACTGTTTGGCATGAATCTGGGAAGATTACCAGTTTAATGATAAAAATATATATTGCTAGTGCTGGTTCCATGTCTAAAGCTGTATCCTGTACAATCAGTTCCCACTAGGTCTTGGAAAAGATACAAAATTTATTGATCCATATGAATTTGATGAACATATTCAGTCTCTAGAAGCCTTGGTTAAAGAAAAGTGTTTAAGTGTAATTACATTACATTTGTTTATGGATTACTTAGAGTACTTTTACTTTGGTTACTGCCGAGATGTATTACTAATGTGACATGAAATTTCCTTATCGCTTTATCGTCTTATTTGCTAAAGACTTGGGACTATATATTGTGTTGATCTTTACATAATAGCCCATTTAGGATCTTATTCAAAATATACTGTATGTTCATTTATTGTGATTTAAATTATCTGTTGCATTATATTTATCATCAGGAGGAGGAGTAATTTAGTTGGTACATACCTTGGAACTTGGTATTTATTCATAGCCATAACGAGTATTGCAAATTTGGAGTCTGATAGAGATGCACATCACAGTGATGAGATCTTTCTGTGTTTCCTTTAGTAGGAACAAAATTTCTTATGGAAGATGACTGCATGGTAGATAAACATGCATTTTGAGCATGTTAACAAATCCCTTGAAATTCTATGAAGACAAGCACCAGTTGGCAGGATCTGTGCCCCACTAAGAAGCTCATCCATTACACATGTACTTGTGACAGACATTGAATTAATAGTTTCTCCCAAGTGAAACTGCTGAAGTATGCTTCAGCATTTGACTAGTTAAGCTTCATCTCTTCTACCCTTAAGTCGATGTCAAAAAGAAATCAGCAAAGGAGAACACCTCAAATAGCAGAACATATAGTCATCTGCACCTGCTGAGAGTTTAGAGTCTTTAGAATGGACCCAAATTAGTCACAAGAAAGAGACTTCAGCAGCAACAGAAATGAAAACCAGTATGTATTAATCAGAAATACAAGTTATTGAAGGAAATTGCTTAGTAGTCCAGACAGAAGGTGATGTGAGATTGATCAGTAAGAGAAAGTATTTTGTGGGATTGGTATTTGCTCACCCTCCAGAGCCTCATGAATGGGAAATATCATTCACAACTATTTTTTTTTTTTACCCTACACAGCAGCAGACTCAAAAAGCTACATACTTTTTTTAGTTATAACTGAAGCTGTTAATCCCTTACCTGCCTTTGAGATGGCAGGTTGCTAAAGAAAAACATGAGCATGTTAGTCATAGGTGTAGAGATGTCAAGAAGCACAGCATTTTCTGAAACCATAAAAAAATAGCTACTTCTAGAATAGATTAGTGAGGTTCCAGGAAAAACTAAAGGTTGTTATTCAAGGCAATGCCTTTCCCTGGATTAAGTTATACTTCAAAGTTGTGCAATGTCTAAGGTTAAACATCCACCACCAGATGAAAAATTGTTGTAGACTCTGGTTTTAATTCCATTTCAGACCTAGAAGAAAGCGTCTACAGTGTGTCTACATTTGAGCTAGATGTTTGTCACAGTCAGCAGACACCTAATCAGTACAGTTAATGGACCCTAGATTTCACCAAACATCTGTTTTTCCACCTAGTGCTCATCCTAATTTCACAGACTCTATGAGCTACATCACCATGGTCTATAGTGGAGTCTTGGGCTCTGACTCATACGTACACAACTGCAATACAGACACCTGCAAATCTGGAGCTGATCCTGTCCAGTACTGCTGAGTCATAACAATTTTCTCTGCCATCTAGAGCGAAGAGCAAAGACTTATCTCCATCTATGCATTTTTGCTGAAGCTTAGAGGAACAGACTGAAAACAAAGGTTTTCTCTTGAAGACAGAGGCATTTATTTAATGCTCCTTGTGAAAGTGAAAGGTAACTCTAGTTGAGATACAGGAATGAGTGATAAGAGACATAGCTTCAGCCTCATTTATTAGGAAAAATTAAGAGAATAAGGGCAAAAGTGCTGAATCAGAGATGGGTGTATGAAGTGTATAAGTGCAAATAAGCCCAATTTCTACTTTGTGAAATCTTGCTGCTTGTTGCCCTGTCTGTCCAAATTAGAGTGAGAACAAAGTATGGGTTAAATATGCATTGTGACTGCAACCCTTTCTAGGTTCTGTTAAATACCACTAAGGCTTCAGAAATACAAACCACTTAGGCTATGACTTGTGATGATATAGTATGGCTATACATTCAAACGATTGCAGCATATGCTCCCAGATGCCAGAGAAATGTTCATTAATGAGAAAATTAGCTTGCAAAGATTAGATCCCTAGATGTTCCTGTAAACTTGGCTGAAAATATGACTCTCTCTTGTGTATTTTGAACTCTTTACTTTGAAAATATAAATGTATAAATATATACTGATGTCTAATAATAAAGCAAACTTGAGACTGTCTTGCTGTTACGGGAAGTACAGCCACTGAAAGGTGACTTTAGCTTCTTAGTGGTTCCATATAAGGTCAATTCTTACAGTAATAAAACACCATAGCTTCATCGATCTCAACAAATCTTTACAAATTTCTTTCAGCTTTGAATGTGGTGCACATAGATAACAGTAGGTGACTTGAATCCAGCCACACTTGAACTTCGGAACTTTGTAGATTTGGTTTTGAGGACGTGTGTCTAGTTTCTTGTTTGCTGTTAGGTAGATTCCAATACTGGCAATTCTAACGTGTTGCAGTTAATAGTTTATAAAGTGCAGTTTTTAAAGGTGTGGCTGTGTCAGCTATTTAGTACTGTAATCATATTTATGCTTGTTTTCCAAAAAAGCTTATACTGTAATTGCAGTTTGTATTGATTTTTTTTTTTATGTGGGTTTCTTGTACAAGCCAAGAACTAATATTCTCTATTTGAAGAGTACAGACAGACAAAAAACCTCACAGAATTAATAGTATCTTTATAGGAACAACATTTCACAAATTTGTTTTGCTCTGTTTTATAAGAATTAATATATTTCTAGAAAATAATCCTGTTCCAGCAAAACTGCCTATCTTTGATAGGAAACTGTATCCCTGAAAAGCTTTTTGACCGGCCATATTTAAAGTAAATAACTGATGTTTTTTATGTTCCTGCTTAACTGAAATTTCAGATCAGTGCAGAAATCATGCCCTGCTCAAGAAACTAAATAAAGAACAAAGATGGATTAGGAAAGGATAGATCTTGGCAAATTACAGCTGAAGAGATGATCTGTCTTTCCTATATACCCACACACTTGATGTGTCCCTGGAAAGTAGATCTGTTTCCTTCATGATAAAAATTATGCCTGATCTTTGCCTATGGAATTAATGGAGAGAGATTTTTTTCCTTTTCTGGCAACAATTTTTCCTTTCAACTTGAAAGGAATTCAACAGCTTTAAAATTTCATACACTTTTCAATGTATTTTACTGTATTAAATATTAAACATGAGAAATTTAGGCATCAGATGTCTGTCTCTTTCTCAGCATTGGACAGTCTGGAAGTGCTTACTTTGAAATATATTGAATGGAAAGACTGTAAAGAAAAATAAATTGAATGAATGGCTATTATGAAAAGCAGATTTTAATAATGGCCAGCACATATTTCTATTGAGATCCGTCCTCAAAGTACTGTAAGTAAATCCCTTACCAAATGAAATCTATTTACTCTGATTTCCCCACAAAACAATCAATATGCCCGTAAGGTTTTATGTCACCATCATGATATAAAGCTAAACTGAGTAATCTGTTTTGGTTTTTTTTTTTTTCCCTGTTCTTCAAATAGCTTTCTAAAAATGCCTGAGTATTGACTACACTGTTCTAGGTCATGCTTAGAGCATTCCTCTAGCTAAAGGAAACTAAATAAAATGGTTAATCCCAAGGCTAAAATAGTGTGCACCACATACTGCAGTTTGTGGACTGATTCCTGGTTTAGTGTGGATTTTATTTTTAAGCAAAGATTCTATTTTTTTTTTCCTGACAAATTACAGAAATGAGGAGCAGAAACCAAAACCTTACAACTGAGTTACAAAGTCAGGCTATGCACTCTTTTTCCCACTGAAACTTTAATGTTTTCTCACCCTTGGTATTGTTTCAACAGCAATTAAAAATGTGGCAGATAAAGAATGCTCTGCTATTCTTTTGAGGCAGATGGGATGTCTGTTCCTCAGCGGGATCTCTTCTGGCAGGCTCTATACAGGTAACATCTACTGTTGCAGAAAAACTGGAATACACTTGAGATCAGGTCAGAACAGAAGCAGTTTATTACTTTGGCTTTAGGAGAGAACACAGAACAGCAGCAGCTCAGCAGGTTCCGCTGATACGGACTCTGCTCAAACGGGGCAGTTATGGAGCTTTAGCTATATACCTTTAGGCTGTGCAACTGCACTTTACCAAAACTATGTCACATAAGCAGGACTATGGTAAATAACAACAGCAATTGGAGTTCTTCAGGTAAGAAGGCTCAAGGCAACAGTCCTTTTACTATTCACTCCTTTGTTAATGCAATTGTGCTGACTGACAAAACCATCAGCTGCAAACGTCTCTTAACTAATGATGGTGATCTGTTAACTATTTTCCTTCCATCGCTAGAATCTTTTATGGTTATGCTCACAAAAAGAATGTTAATAAACCAGTATCTCTTCAGAGGACTTGTACTGTCTGCGACAGACCTTCTCTGAGCACTTTTACTGGATCGGGCCCATGGAGAGTCTGAAGCAGGGGAGCTTAAAGAAGGGATCAGTACTGAGCCAGGGAGATCTAGCCATGTCCAGAAGCAAAATTCTAAGTGGCTAAGGGGATTTAAATACAAACAAATACCTAATGAGTGTTGATCTCTGTGTTTGAGGAGCAGTTAGCTGAGGAGTTAATGAATTGCAATTAACTGGTATTTCAATTCCAGCAGTCATTTCTTAAACACCTAAGTCAGCCCATTTTTGGATTTCGCCTTTAGTGACAAACTGACTCCAAACACAGTTAAGTTAATCTTCCAAGGTCTGGAACGGTTTCCACAATTGCAGAAGTGTATTTTGACAAATGATTGCAGCTTTAGGGGAGATTGTAGAAAGTCAACTTTCTTCTCCAAAGCAGACTGGGATTCCATTTAAGGCAGCCACCACTTACTTCAATTCCAGTCCATGCCTGTTAGATAATCTTTTCCGGCAGGGCTGCTCTGGAGACAGCCTAGCAAAACACAGTCTGCATTTCCCTCTATTAGCCAAGCCAGACTGCTATTCTCATTTTTCTTCTTTTTTCAGATAATTTTGCCTTAAGTTAGTACCTTTGGAAGAAAGTAGTTTTGAAATTAAAGTGATTTCCATGTGTTACATGTGAATGGCAGAATTTCAAACACTAATGTAGAAAGAACAATTATTTCTCTGCACTTGAAAGTCAAGAGAATCCACAGCAAAATGCAAATTTATCTTCCAAGCTTTAGTTACAGAAGAGCTATTGTAGGGCACACAGA
Source organism: Ceryle rudis (assembly GCA_033439905.1). Classification (NCBI taxonomy): domain Eukaryota; kingdom Metazoa; phylum Chordata; class Aves; order Coraciiformes; family Cerylidae; genus Ceryle; species Ceryle rudis. The sequence goes on along the minus strand of JAAGNO010016208.1, from coordinate 11,474 downwards.
AGCACACACTTCTTTCTTTTTTTTTTTCAATCAGAAAAGCAATAATAACTTCTTTTGCTAAATGCCAAAAAAAAGAGGGTTTTTTTTATAACCAATACATAACAAAGTCAGAAGCATCTGGAAAGTTATTACTAACTCACTGATGAGGTGAAAAGCACAGATCAACCATGTTTTGATAAACTGACTGTTTGGCATGCACCAGAAGAGACAGCTTTGGAGGTAAGGTGTGTCTTCTGTGCAAGAAAACTCCACCTGAGAGGTGATCTGTGAATGACACTTCTGTACTTTCAGATGAAACGTTCTACAAGCAGCTGGCAGAAGTCTCAAAATTGCCATCCCTGTTCTTGTGGGGGACTTCAACTCACCAGATGACTGCTGGAAATACAACACAGCAAAGAGGAAACAGTCTAGGGGGGGTTTGGAGTGTATGGAACATAACTACCTGTCACAGCTGGTAAGTGATCCTACCAGGGGAAGTGCCCTACTAGACCTGCTGTTTACTAACAGCGAAGGACTGGTGGGTGATGTGGTGGTCAGAGGCTGTCTTGGGCTTATCGACCTTGAATTGGTAAGAGTTCTTGATTCTTATGTGAGGACCAGAGGCAATGGGCACAAACTAAAGCAAAGCATGTTCCATCTGAACAAAAGGAAACGCTTGTTTACTGTGAAGGTGACCAAGCATGCACACAGGTTGCCCAGAGAGGTTGTGGAGTCTTTATCCTTGGAAATACTCTAAAAGCACCTGGACATGGTCCTGGGCAACTGGCTCTAGGTGGCCCTGCTTGAGCAGTGGCTTGGCCCAGATGACTGCCAGAGGTCCTGTCCAATCTCAACTATTCTGTGATTCTGTGAGTGGAGAGGCAAACAGAAACATTTGCAGTTATAGCTGTATCTATGAGGGTCTTTTTCATTTTTTCCCCTAAGGGCAGCCCTGATGTTCCACCACAGTACTGTGTGAAAAAAAGAAATTAAACATCACCAAGAGCATAGACTGTCTGCTCTAAGCAATTTAGACCATCCCAGAAAAAAAATCTACATTGAGGTAATATAATTTTAACTTGGACAAACAAAAGGCTCAAAAATCACTAGTAAAGATTTCAGAAATCTGATTGGAAACAATCAATACTGCTTCAACAACGCTTTCCCTCCTCCTGCTGAATGCAGTGGACACAGCGAGCAAAAGTGAAAAAGATTTCTGCAGGCAGATTGAATGAATTGAGGCATAGAAACAAAGGATTGCTAAGAAAAGCCAGTGGGCAACAAATTGCTATGGTTTTTCAATTGAAGAATTGACAAAATTTTTATAACATTATCTTTGCATGTAATGAGTTCTCAGATCTGTGTAACATAAGTTTTAAAGAGGTGAGAGGTGCAGCATATAAAATAGACTTCGACTTCCTCAAAACAAGGGAACAGGAGAGGTGATAAAATGTAACCAATTCTGTTCTGCAATTGTTGTGTGTCTTTTCCATTTTTCCTGATGTAAATGTCACTTTGATGAAATAAACATTTATTCATGATTTTATGTCCCATTTTAAACCTGGTGTTTCATTTTTGGCTTAACTAGAGCACTACAGGGAGTTTCAAACACGATTGTCAGTTTAATATTTTAAGAATTGGGATGTGCTACCTCTTGAGTTTGGAGAATTAGGACCTTAACAAAGCTCACCAGCCAGAAGTTAGCTGTAACAATGAAGCTGACTACTCTGTTCCTTCAGTTTCAACTGGAGCTGCTGCAGGCCAGGTTTCACTGCTTAAGTGTAGAATACTCTCATTAACTTTAACAGAGTTATATCAGGAATGCCAGCCTTGAGCAATGAAAGAAAATATCTAGCCATAAGAAGGTTTGTTCAGTTTACTGTCTCATTTGAAGATGCCTCACTTTTATCATGCCAACAAAAAGTGCAGAGTTACCTGCCTGTTTTACTGTACAGAGGAACCAGTCTGGGTTGGATAAGTAAATGGCAGCAAGTATGAAAGTACTCAGTGTATTGCACTATAAATTCTGCCACTTTTTTTTTTTTTTTTAAGATTTTCTTATAATTTGTCATTAGTTTGGCTTTGAAACAAATGCATTGTTCGATGATCATAATTCACTGCCAAAATAGGGATTAGATCTCTCTAATTAACCCAACAAGATTCACAAATCCTGAAAAAAGTTCATTTTGCATGTTATATTTTTTTAAAAGCAAAGCATATACAGCTTCCCAAAGACCCTACCCAGCCTCCCCCCACTCAGTCCATGGTTCAGGACACATTTTAGCCAGCCAGGACCATCAGCCCCTCACCATGGACCTCTCTCACCTGGAGAGAGGCTGGGGCTGCCCCCACCTGCCTCACAGCTGCCATGCTCCCTGGACCCCCTGGGGACCACCTGTCACTCCCAGCAATGAACCTGCACCCTCAGGGTATGAGATGAATGCAGAATTCACCAGATAATGGAATACTGCAATGATGATGCACTCTTTGAAGCTAGTAGATGATCTCTAAAACAAACCTTGCAGTGAGGTTAGTGAAATCCTGCAGTTTATTGCCACAGGAGGTAGATACCTTCAGCTACCGCAGAAGGGATTCAAGGAATTAATACACAATGAGTTTTTAAACACATACTGATGACATTAGGCAGAATTGTGCCCACTGTCTTCCATATTTGCTAACCTCTCCCTTGGACTGTGGAGTATGATGGAAATAAGCCACAGAAAATAGCAAGGTTTGTGTCATCTCCCTAAACAGTATTATGTTTTGCCACTGCCATCTTTTATGTTTGAAAGATTTTATCTGAAACATATCATCTGTAATAAAAGCCAAGGAGTAAAAAGAATGAAGAAGAGTATTCTCTCCTTTCAAAAGCTGACCAGAAACAACGTTTGGAGAAGCAAAGGTTGTGACTATAGGTCACATGTGGGTGTTTGTTTTGAGGTAGATTTCCAACTCACTAGATCTTGTCATCCAAGAAAGTTCTAGCATACTTTGGAACAACAAAAACCACTTCTCAGATCCACTAGCAAGGCTGCAGGGCAAAATGGGAAACAGTTCAATGAAAAAGTCAACTGAAATGTGAGAAATAAGTTCCATAATCTTTTATGGCTAGAAAACCTCTTTCTTAGTGGGAAGAGAGAGGAAAGATGTTTCCTAGTGATAAAAGACTAAACATTGAAGAAAGCAAAAGAAAAACAGATTGAAAAATATCCAGATGCACCAAACTCTCAGACTAATTGGCACTTGCTAACTTCTGGAGCAGTTTTCTGGTATGTATCTTTCCAAGGAATCCAGTCCAATCAATGGCTTTTTGTGCAGGTGGTAACTGATCATTTGGGATCATGCAAGACTGGGTTTGCTGTGCAAGAATTACACTACTTTGGAGGGGAGTGTATCAGAGCAGTGCACTTCTTCACTCATATTTGATTCCCCTGTAGGACATTTAGATCTTTGCTTGAACACAGCATTAATGGAAAAATCTGGTAGAACTCAGGAAATTTATGCACATACACATTTTTAAGGACTTCTGTCAAAACTGATACGATAACAGAGTTAATCTGTAAACTCTGTACTCCCTTCTTTTGCAATGTCCAGAGAGTAAGTGCCTTTGCATTGTACCAGTTCTGACTGCAACTGAAGTCCCCAGAACTATCAAGCCTCAGCTATTACCATACACTATTGCTTTTGTCTATGTATCTCACATAATTCATGTGATGCACCAGCTGCCTAATATGACCTCTACACCAGCCAGTATGTCCTTACCAAAGGTGGTAGAAGCACAGATGCAACCTAGCTATAGTCTTCCAATAATGTTTACCACAAATGATTGTCTTCATATAAAGACAAACCAGAAATTTAGTTGCCAATTGTTTTTAATATGATAATTCACTTGGGGATGCAAGTGGATTCAGTACTTCCTCCTGCAACATCCTTCTAACAGGCCACTCACATGCAGTAAGAATTGTATTTCTGTCATTCATCTTAATAAAGCATTAAACAATAATGACTGATCATCAAGTACGATGAACTTCTTTGTTCAGGGAAAGAAAAAGCCCAGATGGACAGGTGGAATGAAGCATTAACCAAAGGAAGTGCTCATTCATGGGCATTGACAGGAGTAAGCGAAAGACAGGGGCAGAGATTATTACCGTACTAAAAAGTACAGTCTGGGGAATTATTTGAGACTTCCTGGACTCTTACAATACATTATTCAAGATTTCTATGGAATACATTTTTATGACTTAACTTTTAAAAATTCCTTGTGAAATTACGTCTTTGTTCCTGAACTCACAAGGCATTAATTGCTGCCATAGAGGATTTCTTATCAAGTTTGGCATGACATCCTTCAATGGACTTTTCTCTTCTGCAAGCCCTTATTACATTGGGAGTACTAACACTTAAAATGACAGCATTGCTTAGCCTGCCTTTCCTGCCTTGACAATTGCCAAGTGCCAACAAAGAGCAGTTTATTAAATTCTCTTCTGGAAGAATATATATCCTCCCTTCAGAGAATACTTCAGACTTTCTGTATGAAAGCATTTATGCTAACTCTGCTCTAAATAAGGGTATTTACAAACCCATGTCGTGTTGTCTGTAATTCAAGTATCTCCTGTTAAGCCAATTGCTTCCCAAAGCACAGCACAAATGTTTATGTTTTAAGAATAAATGCATGGAGAAGAAGGAAAAAATAAATATGAATTTGATTTATAGCTCTTACTGTTTAACTCTGCTTCACTGGTAATTTTCTTGTCATTTACCTTCTGATTACTAATCTTTCACTGCAATGATAAACTAGAAAGAGAGAAGTTAAACGGCTTACTCCTCAAATGAACAGCAGAATAAAAAAGTTCTCTAAAAAGAAATATGCTAATTATGCAATTATGTATCCATAAAAACAGTACATGCATGATCTAAAGAGTCTTCATTAATACTACTTTCATAAATTTTTGATAGGGTATAAATACATGACCTGTGGCATGCTAAGCACTTGTCAGATGCGACTATAATAAATATACATTCCTATTAGACCGTCAGACAAGCCTTATCTGGATATTTGGCATCAATAACATATGTAATAGTGCCCTACCACCACTTGTTCATCATTTACTGATAATTTAGCTCTCTTCATTATTTTGATCTTTGAAATTCACATATAAATGTCTGTAGTGAAAAAAAAAAATGCCCTAATAAGGAAAACATCTATTTGTCTTTCTTTGGGCAATTGTGGGTTTCTTGCTTACTCAGCAACATTTTTAAAGAGCTTTTTTTATGAGGCTGGGAATTAAGACATCATCTAAAGAAGCAGTGCACAGATGGCAAGCCGCGGAGATTTCTTGAAGAATACCCATGTCCTTTTGTTACTCAGGAATCAAGAAAGGTAGTAGAATAAGTATTTTTATATTACCTGCTGTAAAAACTAATGAATTACTCTAAATTATTTCTAACCTACGTACCCTTTTGTTATAGGGGTCTATTATGATGGAAGACAGGGATAAAACCAAAAATCCACCTAGAAGAGGATGGTTTTTTCCATCTGCATTTCTTCTCCAAGGGAAAAGAGACTGTCAATGCTTCAAAAATCTTTCTGTTATTTTTTATGGTAAAAGCCTCTACCTCTGACATTATATGAGGTGTGAGAAAGCAAGATGCAAACACTTAGATGAGAACTGTATAGCAAGGACTAGTACTCATCCTCTTTATATTGTAGGCAAGTGCCTCAAAAACTAGATGGTCCTGAAAAGATTTTTCTCTTTTAGCACTTTTCACCGAATCACAGAATGTAAGGGGTTGGAAGCGAACTTGAAAGATCATTGAGTCCAACCCCCCTGCCAGAGCAGGACAAAACTAGAGCAGACCACACAAATGCATCCAGAAAGGTCTTGAAAGTATCCAGAAAAGAAGACTCCACAACCTCTCCGGGGAGTTTATTCCAATGCTCTACAACTCTAAAGAAGTTCTTCCTCATGGTGAGGTGGAACTTCCTGTACTCCAGCTTGAATCCATTGCCCCTTGTCCTGTCACAATGCACAAGTGAAAAGAGGCTGTCCCTGCCTTCTTGATGCCCCATCCTTATGTATTTATAGACATTAATTAGATCCCCTCTCAGTCTTCTCCTCTCCAGACTAAAAAGCCCCAGGTCTCTCAGCCTTTCCTGGTCAGGAGGGTGTTCCAGCCTCTTCATCATCCTCATAGCCCTCCATTGGACTCTCTCAAGTAGATCTCTGTCTCTTGAACTGGGGAGCCCAGAACTGGACACAATACTCCAGCTGAGGTCTCACCAGAGCAGAGTAGAGGGGGAGGAGAACCTCCCTTAACCTGCTGGACACACTCTTCTTAATGGACCCCAGATACCATTGGTCTTCTTGGCCACAAGGGCACATTGTTGTCCCATGGATAGCCCCTTGGGACTCCAAGGTCCTTTTCCATGCTGCAATTCTCTAGCAGATCACCTCCTAACCTGGACTGGTGCATTTCATTGTTCCTTCCCAGGTGCAGGGCTCTGCACTTGCTCTTGTTAAACCTCATTAGGTTCCTCTTTGCCCAGCTCTCTAGTCTGTCCAAATCTTGCTGAATGGCCTTCAGGTGAATCAGCCAATCCTCTCAGTTTCATCTCATCAGCAAACTTGCTGAGAAGGGACTCTGTCCTGTCATCAAGGTCACTGATAAAGATGTTGAACAGGACTGGAGCTAGCATT
>JAAGNO010016207.1:48455-70418 GCA_033439905.1 Ceryle rudis | reverse complement strand
AGCAGATGGGAGCTGGATTCTGGTACCAGATTCAGGAACACACCAACTGGGACCGAAGGCAAAATGGACAGAGTCCTCCTTGGATGCTCCAAGGAAGGAACTGAAAAAGGACATGAGCCAAGACAAGCGAAGCTGGCAAAGCAGTCCAAGATGGGAGAAGAGCCCAGGAGCCCCCAGAGAGAGGACGAGTGAGTAAGCAAGCAAGCTAGCAAGCAAACAAAACTAGCAAGCAAACAAAACTAGCAAGCAAGCAAGCAAACAATCCCAAAAACTACAGACCCTTCAGATCCCTCAGCTTTATACCAAATATGACGTATGTGGGATGGAATACCTCATTGGTCAATTTGGGGTCACCTGCCCTGTCCGCCTCTCACTGCAGGTGCAGCCTTTCACTTTCCTGCACCCCGCAATGTGGTACACAAGATCCAGCAGTGGCCTTGGTCTGCATACCAGTCCTTGATAGTAACTTTAAACATGGGGTGTTATCACTGCTAGCAGCAGACGCTGCCTGTGAAAACAGGCTGCTGACTTCAGACAGTGCAGTTAGTTATTAGAACTGAACTGAAAAGTAAAATCACTGAACAGAATTAGTTCTGTTCTCACTCCAACCAGGACATTATGTTAACAGTTGATATTTCTATCCACACCAGTTACCAACTTGTTACTAGTATCTCTGTAAAAATTGTGGTTCTGACACACAATTATACAAAGCTAAGCAAAGTGAAAAAAGTGAAATAATAACTACATGGTCATTAGAAAATTGCTGTTACAACCAAATAAGCTAAACCAAAACTCTAGGCAGGCCAAGAGTAGTTCAGACACAACCTCATGAGCCTCGGCTAGGTTGAGGCTAAGCCTCAGGTCTATAACTAGCAATGGCAATGGTGTATTTACCATGCTAAATGGTTCCAAGGCAAGGTGATGCTCTCTGGCTTGCTTCCTCTCTGTTTAAGGAATCACTTTTGTTAGAATAGGTAGGCTGGTTACAACTCACATAGCACTTAATTCTGGGTCTCCTCTTGGTGCCAAATGGTACCCTACTGGCAGAATACATCATCATTTCATTTGAGTGTGATTTTCAGCTCAAATTATGCAAATGAAAGTGTGAGGGTTATGTGGAAGACCACCAGTCATCATTGATTTTTTCTTCAAAATGTTGCATGTTGCTCTACGCTATGTGGTGTTACATGATCACAAGGAAGGAGAATTTAAAGAGATTCTTTGGCAAAGCCTAAGTAGTGCTGTAGGACAGAGGAGGATGAAGGTGGTTCATTTTTGTCCATTTCTGGGGGCAGCCTGGGGACTTTTCACAAATGTGTGCAGGCTTTCTCTTAGAAGAGTTATTTTGGGAAGGGGTGGTTAGCTAAGAAATCAGGAAGCAAATTAATGTTCAGTCAATGTGGAAGACTGGGTGATAAATATTCAGGCTTGTTTAACTATGTAGACATGGGTCTAAATATGAGTCCATGTATCTTCACTTTGCAAAGAAGAGCTCTGAAGTTTTGAAAGTATCTGAGATACATAGTAAACACTTCATTCCTCTCTTCACCTTTTAACACCTTGGAAAACCAGTGCCATACATTTTACATATTTAATGGATCAGATGTGACAGTATAATTAAAATTGCCAATACATTCCTATCCAGAGATCCATAATTTCAATTATTGATTGTAATCGTGTACCTGTCCCAAGTTATTACAGTGTCATTAATGTGCTCATTAATGTGCTTAGATTTCCTGCTGATAGCAGCTAAATAAATGATGATGATTTCTGTAACACTATGAAATAATTAGGAAGACAGAAAAAACTGTGTTCACATTTCTTTCCATTTTTATGAATGTAGTGCTTGTTAAATGCATTGTATTATCAAAACTAGAAAGGACTTCATCAAATGTGCAGCTGTAAGTGTATCATCTTTTATTATTTTATTGATTTTAGTAGTAGTAAGACTAGTTTAAAGGAATTATTGGATAGCACTCTGGAAGAAGGGCCATTTGGTTAAAATTGCTTACTTAGGGACATTTGGAAGAACACAGATGCTCAGGGATTAAAAAAAAAAAAAAAAAGGAAGGCTTTCCTGAAATGAAAATCTTGAAGGAATTGAAAGACAAACATTTCTTAGCAGTTAAGACAGTAACACTGCAGTAAATGCTAGGAAAAAAAAAAAAAAAAACAAACAACTAACCTAAGGGGAACACTAAGAACTAGATTGGCTTTTGCAGTGTGCCATGGCAAATCCTTGTATTCTAGTTCTCCAGTCATCTGGATTGAAGGAACTTCCAGAATCATGTTTACCATCTCCCCTGCATCTGTTGTAGATGTTAACACATAGATATATAAAGTAGATACATAATTATACACTTTCTGCTGAGAACAGGAAGACACATTCAGGTGTAGCTGTGCAGGATAACTCTGAGGGAAAGAATGCAAGTAAGTACTATGAAGTACTAGGAAAAAAAAAAAAAATCCCTCCCCACTTCCCTTGCTTCCAAAAAAGCAGATTAAGTTAAAATTGCACTAGGACATGGAAGTGAAAACAAGATCATGAACCTGTGACATGCTTGGAAACCAGTAAGAACCTGCAGATCTGAAAGGCAAGAGAGGGAAAAAGACTGATTTGGGAATTGAGCTGACAGAATCTTTTTAATTGGGAAGATTTGAAAATGAGGGTTTTGAGGCACAGGAGGAATAGATGTCTTCTGTAATAGATAGTTCAGTATTAAATCAAAATACTTGCAAATCCCTAATGATACTTGTCATATTTGTAGTGTGGCCATTTAATTATTATGACAAAGAATGCCAATCTACTCAGGAAAAGAGATTTCTTTATTGCAGGAAACAATGATAAAATCTTTTTGGCCTATGTTTTATCAGAGGTTAGGTTAGATTAACAAAATGTTTTGACATGTAAGGCTATCAAACCATCTTCCAGAAAATTATTTCAGACTTGAAATAATTTAAGACTTGCTTCTTTTCCTCTCTGTTGAACCAAATAGTATGCACTGGCTGGCTGCTTTTCTGTATTCCACTATAAAGGTGATTCTTCATTCCCTGAAGTAGATTTAAAATACAATTTTTTTTGGTTAAATTAGAACACTTTTGGAAAACACTGGCAAATTTTAAATCTGGAATGCATTCTTTACAGTGAATTCTATGGTCTGGGTTTTTTTTGTGTAATTACTGATCATACACACTATATAGAACAAAACAGTCAGTAATCTCTCCCCTAATACTTTAGCACACTTGACAAAATGTCATGCCCAAAACAGTGAGGCTATTTTTATGATATAGGAAATTCATTTAGATATTTTATCTAAAACCTAACAGTGGAACAAGCACATTGTAATGTACTATCAATGAAGACATTATTGATTTACTGATTTTTAAATATCTTTTTGTAAGATTTAAATTTTGGCAGTTCTTTCTCTCATGTCTTTCTCATGAAGTAGTGAGCTTGCCAGGAAAACTCTTCAATGAAGAACTGTCTTACAAGGATGCTTTTCCTCTAATCTGTCAATTCACACAAGTAAAAATTCTTATCCAGCAATCTCACAGAATTCCTGTTCCTCCTATGATTTGTTCTTCAAAATAATGTAACTTCTAGGGTTTTTTAATGCAATGCAATACAGGTAGCTTTATTGGAGAGCATTTAAGTTATGAACATTTCACACAGAAAAGGGTGAACATCAGGAAGCTGCATTTGACCGTCATTAGACTGAATTTTGCATTTAGTGGCAAGAAAGCAAATGTCCTTAATCCACTAATTCAACATGAACATTTCTATTAACTAATCCTCTCAAACTGTAGCAAATGCCATGCTACATGATTTCAGAACATAATGCATTCCAGCTCAGGAAAATACCTGGAAAAAAGCTTTGGAAAAAGCTTGGGCCTCTGTATTTACCATTCACTGAAGTGTCTTGAAATGCTTTTAGGGAAACTAAAGTCTACTTTGGTTTTGGGGTTGGTTTGATTAGTCGGTTATGATTTTGAGGGGATTTTGGTGGTGGTCTTTTGGGTGCCCAACTCCCTCCCTGTGACTTGGTACAATTTTGTTTATTTTATCTGAATCCTATGTAATTGCTTTTCTTGTGACTTGGGTCCTGGGAAATTCTAAATTTTAAACAATCTGAACTTGTTTGTATGTACTTAAAACATTTGGAAGTCAGTGCCTTTTTCATTACTTGCACAACTCCGTAAATGGCATTATTTAATATATTACTTTTCACAATGCATATGTTGTATTGATTCACAGATTTTTTTTTTTAGGATTGGCAAAGGTAATATCCTCAAAGAGTTTAGATAGTATGTGATGTGAGTGACAGTATTTATATAGACCAATTCAGTTTCAGAAATCTATGCAGAAATGAATGTTTTCATAGTCTACATTTTGCTTGGCAAGATTGTCTGAAATCCAGTAAAATTAACTTCTCTTTTTCATGAGATGAATGTAATTCAGAAATGAACCAGATATTTTGTGAAAAAAAAAATGTGTTACTTTGGGACCTTACAATGTTTGTTTATAGCATCAATGCATTACACAGAAAAACTTATCCTAAAATGATTATTGGGATGGGATTCATCAGTTGAAATATAGCCTACTATAGGAAAATATGGAGTAGACCTCTACACATAATTTTTTAGCATAGACTCACTTATAGTCAAGAGATGGTAATGGAGAGTAGCAAGCATATTTCATAAAATAGATGTCTAAAGTAGATAGTAGATGTCTAAAGTAGATAGTGTGAATTATTCCCTAAAAGTGATTATTTCTCTCCCTTGAGTATAAAAAGAAGCCTGGAGTGGTAAGCTGATAAATATCTAAAGCTAAATGAGTTTCATCCTACTGTAGATGTTTAAAGACAGATACTTCAATATATCTATATGAGTAAATTTTACAATTATAAATGTGGCTGCTTATTTATAAGAATATAATTACTGAAAGCAATTATATTGATCATATAACCTGTGATGAAAGAAGCCTTTAAGACTTGGCTTAAGTGTCCTACCAGAACTACCTGATAATAATTAATAATTTAATATGCTTGCTCAGATTGAATTGAATCTTGACATCTCACTGAAGTAAATAGGTTTACTAAATAGTGTAGCATCAGTCTTAAGTAAGACATTCCAGACTCCAGAAATTCTTCAACTTGAATGGTGTTTACATGTGCTTTAGGATTTGCATGCTCTAGAATCTGTAAATTTCTATCCATACAGGAAAAAAAAAATCAAAACAATTGATGGCAGCCTGTAAATATGTTCTTTTCTACATTAGCATGAAACACTGAAATGAGATATTTGGAACTATCTTTCCAATATTTTCACAAGACACATGATGAATTTGTCTTTGAGGAGACAGGGTAGGGGACAAATTCCTGCCCAGAGACTATTTTATTGACCCTCCTCAGCAGTACAAGGGGAGAAAATAGGATAAAAAAGCTTGTGGGTTGACATAAAGACACAGAGATTTCTTACCAGTTACTGTCATGGGCAAAACATTTAACATGGGGAAAATTGATGTAATTTATTTCCAGTTAAAATAGATTTAGATAGTGAGAAACAAAGACAAAATGTTAAAACACTTTCCCCCTCACTTCGCCCACTTTCTGGACTAAACTTCCCTCCTTCATTGCAATCTCTTCAGTCTCCTTCCCACCCTGCTGAGCAGTGCAGTGGGATGGGGAATGGTGGGTTGTGGCCAGCCTGTAAATGTTCATTTCCAATGTTCCTTGTCCTCACACTTTTCCTGTGCTACAGTGTGGGTCCTCTCCATGGGCTGCAGTCCTTCAGGAAATATTCATCTGCTCCCACATGGTGTCCTCCATGGGCTGCAGTCTGGATACCTGCTCTGGTGTGGTCCTCTTCAGGAGCTGCAGAGAAATACCTGCTTCACCATGAATGCTACAGGGTGGATACCTGCTCTGGGACATGGAACACCTCCTCCCTTTTCTATTTCTCTGACCTTGGAGTCTGCACAGTTCTTTTTCTAACATTTTTTTACTACTCTCTTATACATCTGCTGCACAGTATTTTTTAACCGTTCTTAAATATAGTCATAGATGAGAGCCATCTGCTCTTTCTCACTTTTCCTGCTCCCCCAGCCCCTTCTTCTCTGGCCTGTTTTAAACACATTCTTCCCAAGGTGCCATCATACCAGCTGCTGAGCCCTGCAATGGGTTCATCAGAACCATCTGGAAATGGCTCTGTCCGGCACAAGGCAAATTCAGTCTCAGCTCACAGAGGCCACCCCTGAAGCCCCATCCACTACCAACACCTTGACACCTACACTCAGTACAAAAATGTGGACATAAACATGCAGGAACATAAACATTAATTGTCATTTAATATAAAGCATTTGGTAATGGAAGGTGATTACTTGGAATATAACTTAGTTGACTGACTTGAGTTGCAAAAGTGGATTTTACTTTTATTATTTTTTTATATTAGCAGTCTTATTAAAAAAAAAAAAAGATAATTTTGATTAGAGAAGTATGGTTTTTAGATTAATCTTTTTCAGAAGGCAGAGTGCTAAACAAATGTTTTAAATACACCGTGTTCCTGAATGATAAAAAGGATAAACAGCATCCCAAATCCTTCCCAATATAAACCATTAATCAGAGAATTAAGTCTAAATTATTTTCTACTATCAAGATATATAAAGGTATAAAAAAAATACTCTCTAAACTTGAGGGTTTTACCCTACTTGTCCTTCAGAAAACCAAATTTAAGCAGTCACAAAAGTATTTGGGTCAATTTTAAATTTAATTTTATTTTATTGAATTGTATTTTATTTTATTGTATTTTATTTTTATAGTCATTTGGGATTCTGTCTTGACTTAATAGTCTAATATTTTGCTCATATCAGTACTAATCACTGTAGTGTGAGTTGCAAGAAAGATTTCAGAAGATTCATCAGTAGCAAATTACCAAAGTTGCTACAAGTTGTTTAGATGCAACAAGATGATGAACAATTGGACTTATATGGGGTACCATAGGCAAGTCACACAGATCATACTTTTAGTTTGGAGTAAAAGTTCAGGACCTGAGCAAGAAAGGAAGTTGAATAACCACGCTACTCATCTTTAAATAAGTTCATTGAGTTTTTCTAGGTAAAATACCAGCAAAGGGACTTACATAAGAATATGATGATTACATTGTGGAGGTCGCAAATACATTTCCAAGGAATACAGAAGATTTTTTTAAAAAATACTCTATACTGAGATTTTCTATTACCTGTGGAACAGATTTTGCCACCATTTATTTCAGATAGTCCTCATGAAATTAGTAAGATGTGGTGCAGATATAGTTGTATAGTTGTATAGTTCTGACATCTTTTAGCAAATTTTAGTTTGTGGCAATTAAAACAAAAAATATTTTTCCTTTAGCATTTAGCTAGTTATTCTGGTTGATATTCTTAGAACCTATTTTGTCATCCTTGAACCTTCAGTTTATCGGTATTTATTTTTGTAATGCACTGGAATGTTTATTGTCTCTTTAAAAGACAGTAATTTTTATTAGCATAGTAAAGAAAGAATCATGTACAAAAATCTGATTAGTAGTTTTGGTAATTACCTTTTATCTTCTTTCCATTAAAAAAAAAAATTCATTTTAATTTTATTTAATCCCATTTATTAATTAGTAATGGAAAATTCTGTTGGGATTAGTTATAACATTTCTCACTCCCATCTCCTTTGTTCCCTCCCTTTTTCCTTTCCTCCCCTTCCCCTTCCCCTTTCCCTTTCTCTTCTCTTTCTCTTTCTCTTTCTCTTTCTCTTTCTCTTTCTCTTTCTCTTTCTCTTTCTCTTTCTCTTTCTCTTTCTCTTTCATTCTTTTCCTTCATCCCCTCCTGCTTCCCTTAAAGGATCTAGCAACATGAAATAAGAACAGAGCTGCAGCTTCTTCACCAATTTTCTGTTTTATAAAAAAATAAATGGAAATGGACTCTTCTTTTTTCTTTTTCTTTTTCTTTTTTTTTTTTTTTTTAAGTTAGTTAAAATAATCATCCCAGAATGCTCCTTCATCTATTGTGGGGGCACATATAATACCAAAACCAGTTTATACAGGATGTCAAGGCAACAGGAATAAAACCAAGAGAAAATTCAATTGAGATTTCTCTATTTCTTGACATAGAACCCACAGGACTGAAAATTCCTTCAACAAATAGCTTGGTGAAGTTAGCTTTCAGTTTTACTTAAAAAGCTTAACAACTCTTTCTATAAAAGCTTTAATGCTATTTCTTTTATAGCAATAAAATAGGTACTGTATTATATTATCTGCACTATTCATGCATTTCACTATACAAATTCAAATATATGTATGTTTTTTTCCATATATCTATACAGTGGAACAGTATATATATGAATAGTGAACATGTAAATGACCCTGTCATGACTGTTTTGTATACTGTCCTCTGTAAATAGTTCAAAAGCTTACTGTTTCAACTCTCCTTCCATGCGTCGTTGTCATAATGCTCCTTGCTAAATAAAATTTTAGAATGTTTTGAACCGTATAGTACCTCTACCTATCTATCTACCTATTTATCTATCTATTTATCTAGAGAGAAATACATGCAAGATATGTGAAAGTATAAAGAACTGATTAATGTGGTCAAAAAAATACTATCAAAACTATGCTATATTAATATGAAATACTACACATGCAAAGAAATTTGATATATTTTATGGGTATTAACTGCATATATTTGTGTTACTAATCTTGCTTTGGTTAAGTTCAGATTCTGTTTTGTATAAGTAAATATATGTATTTAAACTGTTGAAATTGTAGAGCTGGTGTACAGATAAAGCACTATATTGCATATTGTTTGAGGATCAGAACAGAAAAAAAAAAAAAGGTTTTGGTTGCCTGTGTTGAAACTATACAGTCCAGAGTATTGAAATAAGTATATCATCATTTAAATTGTACTACTGCTTTGGCAGTCTTTGAACATAACACTCTTATTTACCAGCATATGCTTCCTTATAAGTCTACCCTAATCATGATTTGCTGGTGTCAGTGGAAGTGCCACAAGAACAGTTGACACAAAGACTGATCATGGAATTTACATTGTTTTACTGCTGTAATCTGGCTTGAATCCCAGGTCATCTACACATAGACATTGTATTACAAAGTCTGAGTAGAAAATACACTAAATCTCTTTCATTTGTTTATGGTCATGTGCCTTTGAACTGGGAAGTTCTCATCCTCTGTGAGGTCATCATAAGCTTTTATTTCTAAGGTGCATTTTCTTTATCTCAGACTGTAGCAGTAGGAAGGATGTATGATTTCACCTAAAAAGATATTCTAGAATTGATGTGAAAATGTAGCTGTTCATAAGAAGTTCATGAAAAAAAGTGGAAACCATTTGAAATTGTTCATGCGGACCAGCAACATTATATATGGTTCTATATATTTATCATTTGCTCAATGATACTTGTGATATGGTAAGACAAACTGACACAGACTAAGACCATAGTCTTTTGCAAAAAACTTTATAAATCTTTCCTCTTATTTATTGTTTGTCTATGTGATCTTCATAGAAACATCCTGTATTAAGAAAATGAATTTTATCTTATTGATAATAATGTTTATAGTGAAATAAGGCTGGAAACCATATATTCGACTCCATCCCTGAAATGTTTATACACCAATGCATGCAGCATGGGGAATAAACAGGAGGAGTTAGAAATCCATATGTGTCACGGGGTTATGACCTGGTGGCAATAACAGAGACAGGGTGGGACAGCTCACATGACTGGAATGTGGTCATGCATGGCTATGTCTTTTTCAGGAAAGACAGGTCATCAAGGTGAAGTAGTGGAGTTGCTCTTTATGTGAAGGAGAAACTGGAATGTATTGAGTTCTGTCCAGGGGTGGATGAGGGGCAAGTTGAGAGTTTGTGGGTACGAATTAAGGGGCAGGCTGGCATGGGTGATACAGTTGTGGGTGACTATTACAGGCCACCTGATCAGGATGAGGCAATTGACAAGGCCTTCTACAGGCAGCTAACAGCAGCCTCACAATCACAGAACCTGGTTCTCATGGGGGATTTCAACTATCCAGATATTTGCTGGAAGGGCTATTCAGCCAGCCAGCCACAGTCCAGGAGGTTCCTCCAGTGCATTGATGATAACTTCTTGATGCAAATGGTGGAGGAGCCAACCAGAAGGGGAGCAATGCTGGATCTTATCCTCACCAACAAGGAGGGTCTGGTTGAAGTAGTGAAGGTTGAGGGCAGCCTTGGCCTTAGTGATCACGAGATGGTGGAGTTCAAGAAGGCAGAGTTACTAAATGCCTTCTTTGTCTATGTACTGCTGGAGACTGTCCTCAAGAGTCCCTGACATCTGAGGCACCAGAGGATAGCATGACAAAGGAGTCTTCCCTCATTGATGATGACTGGTTTAAAGAACAGCTGAGTAATCTGGACATCCATAAGTCCATGGGTCCTGATGGCATGCATCCATGGGTGCTGAGGGAGCTAGCACAGATCATTACCAGACCACTCTCCATCATCTTCAGTAAGTTATGGCAGACAGGAGAGGTGCCTGGGGACTGGAGGAGGGCAAACGTCACTCCAATCTTCAAAAGGGGTAGGAAGAAGGACCCGGGCAACTATAGACTGGTCAGCCTCACCTCCATCCCCAGAAAGGTAATGGAGCAATTTAGACCCACAATAGAGCAGTCTCTTCCTGAAGGCCTCACTTTTTATACAAACCGTCCCTTTATACTCCTTTCTGTCTACTCATCTTTTTGTTCCTTTCTGGTCTCCCTTCCTGTGCTTCCTCCCATTGGTTTGTATAGCTCTATCAGTTCAAAGTAAATATCAAGTCGACTAGCTAGCAAGTAGGACAGGAGGCTTGGGAACCAGGTATTGAAGCAGCCACAAATCTGGGCTGAATACTGGGAAGACCAGAAGGTCTGCAAGCTGACTACTGGATTGACCAGAAGGTCCAAGGCAACTACTTGATAAAGCATGGTATGTCTGGATGAACTGGAAATCCATTTCATCTGAGTGTCTGTGTATAAAGCTACTGGAGATGAGACAATCCCACTGGTAAACAGTGTTTAAAGACAGTTACTGGATGGATCCATACTGTACGTGTCTGTGTGTACACTGGTGTGTGCAAGGGGTCTAGATATCAGACACTAGAGTTCATCTGTGGGCTTTAGGGGTTCACACACCCCAGTGCCAGTATCTAGGGACAGTGAAGTTCAAGAGCCAGTTACTGAGGCATCCTTAGACAGTAAGTGTCTAAGGCCAGTTACTGGAGGGATCCATACTGCATATATGTATATATTGCCCACTAACAGACTTTAATCTTGATTAGCCAGATAAGGGGATGGGATCAAGGCATATATGCAATTGCCTGAGTGTTTCTGGCTGTGTGCCCAGCTGTGTGGACAGATAGATGTATATATATGGTATATGTGTGTTTGTGCATGTGCCTGCTGACAATACATGCTCAGCCTTGTCAATGGCTGGACCTGGGAACAGAGACCTGCAACAGCCTCTATTCTACTGGGCTACCAGATTTGACCTAACATGAATGTAGATGGTAAAGCAGCTTTCTCAGTCCTTCCATCATGTTTGAAAAACCTCAGGTAGATAAGAGGTTAAAAAGCAAATATCTGAATCACATGAATGGAAGAATGAATGTGATGGGAGCAGATAACTCCTGAGAGGGTTATCTGTGAAATTTTTTTTAACATTATGATACTCATAGTGTCATATGATTTGATAGCTATTCAAGGTCCCCACCCTTTTGTTAAAATTTCAGATGCTGACACAGATGTGCGCATCTCCAACAGTCTTAGCAACACACTAGTGGTGTGTATACCCACTGGTTAATCAACCAAACCCTTAGGATGTTGTGGACCAGATCTTGGAACTGATGCTTGACAATCATAACACAGGAAATGAATTTTGACAAAATGCTATGACGGAAAGAGGCAGTGTGTATTTCACATGTTTGTCCATGTAATACTCTCGTCATTTTCCCAGACTGTTCAGAAATCTTAGGAATTCTAATGCTGGACTTACCCCGGAGACTGAAATTTGACTTCAGCTAACTTGCATATTCAGGCATAATTTTCTATCTGCCTTCAGAAACAAAGCCTTTGATTCACATTCTTGTCCTCTTATAGATGCTGTTTTATAATTCAGCTAGTTTTTCCAACACTTCTGAAATTGACAGTTTTCTAGGCCTTCTGAGATATAAATATTTTGCTGTAGGTGCTGCAGAGCTTGAAATGAGTGAACACTTGCAAAAACCCATCAAAAATCCTAGCCAGTCTAGTAGCAAATTATGTATAATATTACAGCCCAATAATTCAACTCAAAATGTAAGATTATGATTTGGAAAAGCTTTCTTGCCCTTAGCTGACATATGCTGTATTCCTCTGAGTTCAGCCCGACATATGAGGAGAGGCTGAGACAACTGAGCTTCATCAGTCTTGTGAAGAGAAGACTAAGAACAGATCCTTTAGCTGTCTTCAGTAACCTGACTGGGAGGAGGAAAGAGAGGGGAGGGGAAAGGAGGGCAGGGCAAGGCAGGGGAGGCAAGGCAGGGAAGCAAAGGGACAAAATTTTCACAGAGGTTCACAGTGATACATGACAGATTAGTTAGAACACTGAAAATTGTCATTACATATAGGGAGATGGTTTTTTACCATATGAAGGGTCAAACACTGTAATAGGTTGTCCAAAGAGTTTGTGGAATATCAGTCCTTGACTACTCAAAACTCAGCTAGACATAGCCCAGAGCAACCTGACCTAAATTGGCTCTATTTGACTGAGGATTTAGACCAGATGATCTCCAAGGGTGACTTCCAACCTACATTGTTTTATGATTCAGATGTGTTCTTACATGCATAGCAGCCCACAAGTGATCTTTCTTAAGACATCTGCATTATTTGTCCTTTTAATTAGTGATTCATTGTAGGTACATGCAGTGATAATTTTTTTCAGCTTACCATTGGCATTATTTGGAAATACAAGCCCAGATTTAACTTTTTCTATGGGGATATAGTATACTTATAGTGATGCCTCTAAGACTACTAGGATCATGTAGCAACTCTTAAAATTTCTTAAAGCTCCAGGCCTGTCCAGCTGTGGTCTTCAGCTTTATTTTTTCTCTCCCCTGAAACAAGGGAGTCATTTGCTAGAACTGATACTAGCTAATATTTTTTGCTGTTGTTTTTGGTTTGGTTTGGTTGGTTTTTGTTTTTGGTTTTGTTTTGGTTTGTTTTTTTCTGGTGAAAATACTATAGCAGGACTATTGCAAAAATTTCCTCAGATTTTCTCTCCTCCTAGAATAGGAAAAGAATATTTCTTAAACATGACATTTCAGAAGGGAGAGCATATTTGTAAAATTTTCTAATGACAATACAAGTTAGTTTTTTTCAGTCATCATGCAAAAGAACAGATCTGTGCAGCATCATCAGATATAGAACAGTGAGAATAAGCTCTTTTCTGGCTGTTTTTCAAACTGACAATTGCCTAAAATCTGGAAACATGTTCTACATTTGACTTGCTCATCACATAAGAGTGAATTATCATAAAATTATATCTAATGGCCAAGAATACCACACCTCACAGCCAGTTTGTTTATAGAGAATTCACTTTGAGTTTCAGATATTTCTATATGAGACCATATTGAGAGAATTTTATAAGTTATATCAAAACTACTACAAAGGTCAATTCATCCTTTACATTAGGTTATATAAAGATGAACCCTCCCTGGAAAAGCCCAGGTGAAAAGTCCCAGTTCCATGATGGCCACAAAATTATGTTCCAGTAGCCTTTGGCAAAATGAAGACAGAATTTATTACTACACATGGTTTTATCAGGGAGGTTATTTAGGAAGACATAAAATGAATGAAGGAGTTTGAAAGGACAAAAGAATGTGAATAGGTAAGCAAGGCAGGTGATGTAAAGATGAAGTTAAACATCAAACAAGGCCAAGACTTGAAACAGACATGTAATCTGCACAAGGCATGAAGGAGTTCAATAAAAAAAAATATTAAAATAATTCAATGTTCATGGCAATTTTTTCTTGTCTGTTTTTTCCTTACAGATAGAACTTCTTTCTGACTAGTCTTTGTATTCTTGCTGTAAGTTCACGTGGGAAAGGTATTTGGATTTTGGTACTTCACTGTCTACTTTCATTTTAATTTAGGGAGCTTGAAAAACTGCTGATCCATCTTTTGGTCATTTGTAATCCCTGCTTGGGTTACCAATGCTCTTGCTCCCCTGAGTTTTAACAGTTTTAACTATCCAATGATCACATTAAAAAAAATTGGTTCATTCTTCATTTTTGACCATGAATTTTCTTTTATCACTACATTTATTTATACATTCAGAAGTCAAGGAATTCAGACAGTAGTCTATACTCCCTTCTTTATTATTTTTCATTTTTATTTAAAGACTCAGACACATCCTTTGTCTCTCATTAAAGTTACTCACACAAGGACAGAGAAGAAATCAGTAAGAGTAAATAGAGTACATTACTATTGTGATATCACTGATGATAACTGCATGGAAGTAAGTGCTTTGTGTCAAATAGTTCTGCAGTTTTATCCATTATCCAGGAATCTTGACCTACCTGGATCCTGCTAACATGTAAGAGTTCACTTTTCAGATCCTATAAACAAGAGTTCTTTCTGAATTACACAGAAAATAACATGCAGCTACTATGTACATGATGGAATCCCAAAAAGCAGATTGAGTATGTATTATTTTAATAGATTATAGCTCTTCTGTGCACTCTTTCATGCTTTTAAAAATCTGTAACTTAGTGTGCAGTAATAATCTTTATTATCAACTGCAAATATTTTTGCTTCTTAATCACTCTACTTAATGAGCTATAAAAATGATAGAGATATATATTTTCAACTGTAATGCAGCTATGACTGTGCAACTTCTGAATCTTTTTTTTTCTTTTCTTTCTGTTTCTTTTGAGTTTCAGATGTTTATTTTTAAATTTAATTTGTCCCAGAGTATTCTTTCTTGTGGGGCTTTTTGGGGATATGCATTCTAGCTCATTGTCTCCAATCACACCAAACATGACTATGCCAACTACATATATCTTTCTCGACTTTACCTACAGAGCAACAGACTTACTCATTCTGAGATTCAAACACTGAGCTCTGAGCTGTTTTGCATTTCTAGACCATAAATGGAAACAGGGCAGAAATGGGGAATTATGTAATATGAAGCTAAGTAGGCATGTGAGCATTTTCTGGGAGGCTCAGGATGTAATTCACCTCACACAGACATAAAGTCAAACTGAAGATTTCTTGCTTGCAGGAGACACATAATTTCCTAACTTCTGAAAGCTTTTTATTGACCAAAAGGAGTCAAAGGCTCTGTAAGTATAGACGCATTCTTTTCTTGATATTGGCATACAGTGGATAGACTCACTACACTTTTTCTCAAAAAGGCCATTTTAATAATCTAAATTTTTTTGAGGGACTATCTTATTCTTTGTCAACATCAAATTCTACACATAAACTGCAAACAAACAAACTTTGTCCACTTAGTTATCTACTTACTTATTTAGTTGGTTGACTAGAAGTGTGATTCTCCACTGACCCTGAAGAGCTCAGAATCAAGAGTTGAGCCTATTTTAGGACACCTTACAGATCATGTACTTTAATTCTTCAGATTCTTAGGATTTCTTCTATTTTTTTTTAAAGTTTCAGATTTACTTTAATATTTTCCTAACCCATATAGTTTCCAGATGCTTCCTAAAAATGCTGTATCTAATATGTTCTTTTGTGGGGGTGAGACAGTAGAGCTACATGTTAGTAACACATTTTTAGTTATTTGTCAAAATCTGTACAGTTTATATTTTAACAGCCTGCTATTGCATGATTCAGATCAGGTTTTAACACAGTTTATGAGCTCATGATGGGAAGACTGGGTAAGGTATCTGCTAGAGCTGCTAGACCACACCATTTAGAAACATACAATCTAGTTTATTTGCTTGGTAGGATGGGTATAGCAGGTATATAGCAATCACTATTGTGTTAGCAGGACAGTAATTCTTATCCTTCTGTTACACCTATCCTGCAAATAGCATCACCAGTCCCATCTGTCCAGCTGAATTCTGACCAAAGCCAATAACCCAGTGGAACAAGACATTCATACCAACCAATACATGGCCAAAGCTCAGCCCCTACATGATAGAAGTCCCTTTCCTTGCGTTTCAACTTCTGCACAACTTCTGCACTGAATACTGTGTATTGTGTCACCTTGTCCTCCATGGCACCTATTATTTTAACTATTTATTGCTTCCTATCAATATAAACCATCAACGGCTTTGCTGTTCTTGTAGCCCTGGGCCAATCTCTCCAACTTCCTCCATCCTAGGGGACAACTAGTGGTTACATTCCTAGTTTCTGTCACTTCTAGGTTGCTGTCCAAATGTGTTAATAAAAAATGTTGCCTTTGTTACCCAGGTCATGCTGAGTCAGCCTAGTCAGGTCTCATTTTTCTGGGTGGGTTACATACAGTTACAATATGTACAGCCAATATGTTAAAAGAAAGTAACACAAATATTCCAAGAAACATTTTAAAAGTTCAGAATGCTATGTAGCAATATGCATGTCTTACAGAAAACATTCAGTACCCAACAGATTTTTTTTTTTAATAGAAGCACAATAAAAATTTAGGGAAAACCTTGTACCTGGTGATATGAGAGAAAGGTTTTCTCTTGATCTGGAAAAGTCCGTAATTTCATCATAGTCATTTGCACTGAACATCAACATTACAGTTTGTGATTTCTTAATTCCCTTTTGCCTTTTTTTTTTTTGTGTTTCTACAGAGAAGAATTTATCCATGATACTCAGATTTTTATTCAGTAGAGACTGTGCTAGTTTCTGATTTTATAGACAGCAACAGAGTAAGAAAGTATATGTTTCAATACACAAGTGATGGGCCTGAGTTTTCACCATTGTTTTGTAGGTGGATAAGAAACTATGAAATATAGATTAATGAATTCAGAGGCTCACAAACAATCATCTCTCTGCCTCTGAGATTCAGTGCAAACAAGTTATTCATGCAAACAAATACTCACTTTGTGAAGAAAGTAAGTTTTATATGGTACTTACTGTCAACATAGGTCAATCAAGCCACAATTAGCTCTAATTAGCAATCTCACAGGCTATTAAAATTGTTTACCTTCTGTTAAGATATGGACAAAAAGGCACATAATTTTTTCCCACCTGTGAAAACATCAGAGAAAAGTATTTCCTGCCTGAACCTTCAAACCATTTATAAATGAGGACAAGCACAGCAGTGGTATCAACACAATTTAGCAAACCATTTGTATTGCTAATTGCAGCATTATAAGTAGCTGAGGGAGTATTAAACACTATTCGTGTTAAACTCTAAATAAAGGGTCCCAAATAAATGTTGGGGTTTTTTTTAATATAAAATTTCACAGGGACAGAGAAATGGACTGAGGGATCTCTGCATCTCTAATGAGTTCTATAGCTATATCAATTCTTATCGTGATATTTGATTAAAGAGGTAGACTGGTAATAAGGTTTTGTTCTTATTTAAGTACATAAATTAGTGGCCTTGTTTCCCAAAGGAAGAGGGTCTAGCATAGATCAACCACTTGATCTTGTTCAATTTTTTAAAAAGCTAGCATATAATAGAAAATTCAAATAAGAAATTAAGGGTCTAAGGAAATCTATAGCTTTCTCATTTTGGTTTTTGAAATTGATTATTTCATTGTCTATAGAGGGAAAAGCAAGCTCCATGGAAGGCAATGATCATGGGGTTTACAGTTTACAGGGCTACAAGCCACCTTGCATTACAACTGAATGTATGGGGAAAAAAAAGTAAATACAAGAGCATCATTAAATTCTTCACTGGATCAGGAAGAAATTACTGCACTAACACTTGTTTTAAGAAGTCTCAATTTCTTGTTCTGATTGAACTTGTCTAGCTAAGAACAAAAAAAGATGCAACAAGAATGTAGTCCAGTGTCCTGGTTTAAGCCCACTCACCTGGCACTAAAGACCAGGAAGTGGATCACTCACTCCTACCCCACTCTGCTGGGGTGGGAAGGAGACAAAAGGCTCAGGGGCAGAGACAAAGGACAGAGAGGGCACACTAACCACTTATGGTCATGGGCAAAACATAGATTCCATTTGGGGAAACAGAATCAATTTAACTTAAACAAAACCACCACTAATTCACCAAATGATTCGGAGTAGTAGAGTGATAAATATAACCATATCTTCAATACACCTTCCCATGACCCCTCCCTTCTTCCCAGGCCCAGATCTCATACCTCTCCATCAGCGTCACAGGAGGCAGGGAATGGAGGTTTCAGTCACTCCCAGTCCATTCAATGTTGTTTCTGCTGCTTCCTCCTCCTCAGGGAAAGAACTCCTCACACTTCTCCCCAGCAGCAATGAGGCATCCCTCCTGTGGAGACAGTCCTTCACAAGCTTCTCCAGCCAGCACAGGTCTCTTCTGCAGGCTGTGATCGTCGCAGTGACGAATCACTCTAGTGCTAGCGTCCCTCAGAGTCATGGACTTCTTTGGGACCAATCCTCTGGTCTGGCGTGGAGTCCTCCACGGGCTGCAGATAGGATTCTTCTCCACCATTGATCTCTAAGGGCTGCAAGGGCTTAGGCTGCCATGTCACTAGGGGCTAAAAGGGAATGGCTGCTCTGGTGTGCTTCCCTTGCTCCTTCTCACTGACCTGGGTTTTCATATAGTTGTCTCTCTCCTGTCCTGCTCCTCTTCCAAAGGACTCTCTTCCAAGAACTCCCACAAAACAAACCAAACCAAAACAAAACCACACAAACAAACAAACAACAACCAAACAAAAAAAAAAAAAAAAACAACAAAACAAAACAAACCCCAAAAAACAAACAACAACAACAAAACCCAAATCTGCCTAACAGGTTTTCCCTTCTTTAATATGTTATCACAGAGGCACTGATTGGCTCGGCCTTGTCTGGATGCAGGTCCAACATGGAGCTAGAGGAGCTTCTTGAAGCTTTTTACAGGATCCATGCCAGTATCTCCTTACCTGGTTACCAAAACACCAACGGACACAAACTCAACACACACAGAACAAGGGTTTTGCTCTGAAATGAGGCAGCATGCCACAAACATTTGTTTTCATTTATCTGACCAGCTAAATGTGTTTATATGCTAGTGGAAAGAAAGAAGTTTTAAAGTTTTTATTTTAATCATATCTATCAGACCACTTAAACAGTGCTTAAATAGTAAACCACTTAAATAGTACTACTCTGGATGCATTTGAATCCATCAAGAGCGGGACAACAATGCTGGTGAAAAGGCTGGAAGTCATGTTCTGTAAGGAGCAGCTAAGGACCTTGGGCTTGTCTAGCTTGAAGGAAAGGAGGGGCAACCTCATTACTCTCTACAGCTTCTGGAGGAGGGGAAGTGGAGAGGAAGGTGCTGATCTCCTCTCCCTGGGATCCAGTGATAGGACGCATGGGAAAAATGCTTCAAAGCCTCATAAAGTAAGGTTCAGACTGGACATTAGGAAGCATTTCTTTACTGAGAGGGTGGTCAAACACTGGAACAAGCTCCAAAAAGAGGTCCTTGATGCCCTGAGCCTGTCATTGTTAAAGAAGCATTTGGACAATGTCCTTAATAATACACTTTGTATTAACTTTTGTTCAGCCCTGAGTTGGTCAGGCAGTTGGACTAGATGGTTGTTCTAAGTCCCTCCGAACTGAAATACTGTATTACATTCTATTCCTTTCTGTTCTGTTCCATTCTATTCAACTTTAATTTTTTTTATATGTAAATTTACTTTCCATATTGTATGTAATATGTAAGTTTACATTCCATATTTATGATTTGATTCACCAGAAACTATTATTTCTTACAATTATTTTAATCCAAATATATGCAATGGAAACTGCAAGCAATCTATTATAACTAAGATGGGAAACTGTAATTTTAATGAAGTTTATTATTTGTCTTTTATTACTCAAATAATGTAAAGGCCTATGGTTATTTTTTCAATACAAATGTTTATTTGAAGTTTTTAAAAAATAATAATATTTGTTAAGTAAATATGCATAAACAAATTCACTAATATTTAGATCATCCCAATATGCATGTAGAATACAATATTGAAGTCACTACATTTCTTTTCATCCTTTTGGTAACAATATATTGGCTGGTTTGGCACTTCCTGACAGATTTGTTAGACTTCGTCTAGCATGATGTATGGATGATTATTTCTTTTTAATTAAAATATTACAATCTAAAGGATTCTAATCCCTTATAGTCATGACATAAATGAAATTACCCGTATTCATTTGCCACATGGTGGATTACCCTGCCTCTTTAAATGTATGCTCACCAGAAAACAGCAATCATGTTAATGTGTTTCATCCAGCCTTTCTAAAGCTGCACAGGAGAAAAGATGAGTTTTATAATAAGACCATGAGATTAACAGATATGAGTTGTAGCAAACCAAGGAGGGAAAAAAAAAGAACTGAGTCAAGTCCTAAATGAAAAAACTTGACAGCTGATTACATGGATGAAGCTCTAGGTCAGGAATTTCTGGTGGTCACAGCTCAGGCAATATGGTACAAGAAAAGAAACAGCCTAGCCAGAACAGTTTAAGCCTTTGAAGGTGAATTCATTAATTCCACACAGAAGCTCACAGAAGTTAATGAAACTCAAAGGTGTCCACTGCTAGCATAAAAGTGCAAATCCTGCTGTTCAGACTGCCAGCTGAAGTGAAATGCAATGTTATTATTTTGGCCTATATGTATTTGACTAGGTTACGTGTTGGTAAAAACTGAGTTCGAAGTAAACCTGATCTGAAAACATATTTTCAAAGTTATCATCAAATCCACTATGTTTTGCTCACCATTACCTCAAAACAGATTTTTGAGGTATTGTCCTGGTTTGGGTGAGAACAGAACTAATTCTCTTCGGTGACTTTTCTGCTCAGTTCTTCTAACTAACTGCACTTTCTGAAGTTAGCAGCCTGTTTTCACAGGCAGTGTCTGCTGCTAGCAGTGATAACAACTCATGTTTAGAGTTACTACCAAGGATTGGTGTGCAGACCAAGGCCACTGCTGGATCTTGTGTACCACATTGAGGGGTGCAGAAAAGTGAAAGGCCACACCTTCAGGGGAGGAGTGGACATGGCAGGTGACCCCAAACTGACCACTGAGGTATTCCATCCCATATACATCATATTTGGTGTAAAATGCAGGGATCTGGAGGGTCTATCTCTCTAGGGGCTCTTGGGCTCTGGAGGGTCTATCTCTCTAGGGGCTCTTGGGCTCTTCTCCCCTCTTGGACCACTTCGCCAGCTTTGCTTGGCTTAGGTCCTCTTTCAGTTCTTTCCTTGGAGCATCCAAGGAGGACTCTGTCTGTTCTGCCTTCAATCCTGATTTGTGTGTGTGTTCCTGAACCTGGTACCAGAAACCAGCTCCTGAACACAGCTCCCATCTGCTGCAGGGCCCAGTCTGGGACTCCCCCAGTGCCTGCTCCACAGCATCAGTGGAGACGGTGATGTAATTACCATCAGGGGGGTTGGGTTAGATACTGGTTTTGTATATATTTGTATATATTCCATTTTTATTATTATTTTAATTTTCATTAAAGCTGTTCTAGTTTCCTTTTCTAATCACTAAGTTTCTCTCCCTTATTCCCTTTCTCTTCCCCTGTGGGGAGGGAGGGTGTTAATTGCATCTGTTATTGGTCTAAGGGGCTGCCCTGACCCTAAACCGTGACAGCATTACATAGTGTGTATCATTACCAGGAATACTTTTGGTTTTATCTTGGAAAGTTATACTGCTCCCCTGTATGCTACTCTGACTCCACTGTACTTTAGACCTCCATTAAATTGTGAGGATTGTGTACATGGTTATTACCAAAATATCATACTATTATTATTATTATTTTCTAATATCTTCACTGTGGGATATCAGTTTAGT
>JAAGNO010016207.1:0-14469 GCA_033439905.1 Ceryle rudis | reverse complement strand
TACAAAGGATTTTGCATTTGCAAGGAAGCAAGTTGAGCAACCCTTGTCTTCCAAACAGAGCTGTCTCCTCACTACAATTATCTGTTTAAGTTGATGGTTGAGGTCAGGACACGGTAGATGTGATGAGTCCTAATGTTAAAGCTGGAGAGAGGAGACAGTAATTCTCTGTATTGGTGTAATTCTAATGGCTATTACTTTCTTGTTGGAACATGTATGTTGAAGGGCATGACAAGACCTTTCTGTGGTAGATACTAGGATGTAGATGATACATGCAAGGATGGTTATGTCACTTATGCTAAAGAGCTCTGTTAAGTATTTGACAAGAGATAGCTTCTGATTCTCCAAAAGCAACTGAAGTGCAGAAAAGTTAGTAGATCAGAAAACAGTGATGGATAAAAAACCAAACCAAACAAACAAACAAACAAACCAACAACAACAACAACAAAACAAAAAAAACCCAAACAAAACAAAACAAAAACAACAAAACCAAAAAAACTTCAGCAGAGCAGTGGAGATATATGAAGTCATGAGTTGCTTTTAAGACCCACAACATCTCAGCAAACAACTGTGAATTTCTCATGTGCACTTTTACTTTTGGGAAGTGTGAATGGGGAATGTAAAGCTACTTAACTCTTGAACAGGCTTGGACTGAATTGTAAACCATAATGAAACATTTTGATACAGGTTAATAATAAAAAATTCTGCTAGCAGTCTGAATCAGTCAAGCATAATTTTTGCCTGCCTCAGAATCTTTTCTCCCTCAGATTTGTTAATTCATCTGGTTTATGATTAAAGGCTTCCCACAGACACAACTTCAGATTTCTCATTACAGACCTTTAAAGAACATAACATAATAGTGTAGAACTTTCATATAAGCTGTTTCTTGATTTCCAAAACTAAGGGTAGCAGCATGGATACCTACGCATTTTCAGTGAATTCTCCCATAGCCAAAAATAGATTATTGAACTTGAGTTTCTCCCATCTATCTTTCAGCATCTAAATGAGCCTTTAAATTATCTTAGATCGTTACTTTCCCTGAGGGACAAAGGGACATAGTCAACTGAAAGAAACAGCTATCTTGAGGGGGTGATTCAGTTCATAAGGAGGCTTTTAACACCTGTTTATCATTAAGTACAGAAGCAGCCTAGAGCAAATAAGCCTCCGCTAAAACAGGCTCCGGTACTTTTTTGCTGTGCTTGAATTTTTGCAGTAAGAACAGCTTGTCTCCTACCTTCAGGGGTAGGTGTCACTCTGAGCGGAACCGTTTTGAATTATATTCCAATTTAGCTGAAGTCCGTCTGAGCCCCTTTTTAGTATGTGAGTGCCTGAACGTATCCCCAGGTTTAACTGAAGTCATCAGGCCACGTGTTTTTTTCGTTCGTTGAAGTTTTAACTTTGTAATCTGCTATCCATAAACTTTTACTGAAACTTACCTAAAAAAAAAATAAAAAAAAGACAGTAGACAACAATGGTAATAATAAACAGCACGTGGGGCATTTTTTCAAGTGTTACTTTATCTCATGCATGTCAGATGTCTAAGCAAACACTCTTTAAAGTTTGGGCAGTCTATAAATTAAGAGTTTTAATTAATAGTTTCATTCATGTAAACTACGGAAAAGATTCTTTCTGTAGTGGAAAAGTATACAAAGCAATAAATAACTTTTGCAGGCATCCAAATT
Organism: Ceryle rudis; assembly: GCA_033439905.1. Classification (NCBI taxonomy): domain Eukaryota; kingdom Metazoa; phylum Chordata; class Aves; order Coraciiformes; family Cerylidae; genus Ceryle; species Ceryle rudis. The sequence continues at coordinate 12,790 of JAAGNO010016207.1, read as the reverse complement.
AAAATTATGATGGAAAAGTATATGGCATGTCCAGATCTATTTCTTTTATTTCAGGCATGCAATTTTTATTCCTACTTGCAAAATAAACAAACCCACCAAAAAAAAAAACCCAAAACCAACCAAACAAACCAAAACAACCCCCCCCCCACAGATTTCACGGGGGGGCGAGGAATATTTTACTTATCTTGGAACAGTTTAAAAGTTCTGTATTAATGGTTTCACTGTCCACTGACATCATGCTTTGCAACACAGAACTCAGAAAGGAGAACAGACTTTTAAGTGAGGAACCTATAGGTAGCTTAGGTTTACATCTTAACCTGCATATACGTGGGGCATATTATCATGGACAGGATTTGGGAAATTGTGTGAATGTCATTTTTTAAATGCTTTAAAAGAGGAAAAATATGAAACTTTGATTAAGAAGTACAAAAAAGAAAAGTCACTTCTCTCTGCTCACAGATTTTGTTACTGGGGCTTCAATTTTTCTGGTCTGTCAGTGGAGTGAAATGCTATGCATAATACCAGAATTTGGTTCAAAATTAAGCCAGAATTATGTAATTTAGGGAGATCTTCAATAAAACATAAAGATAATTTGATTAGAAAAATAAATTTAAATCATAATAACATGATTATGCCTTAAAATCTGAAAGTATTAATAAATTTTTCACAAATCATTACTGCAGTTTAATAAATATTAAAAAAAAATGAGATGGAGGCATATCAAAATAGTATGTGCTAAATAAACATAAGAGTTTATTAATTCTCTATTCAACAACTATATGATAATGCAGCATGAATCCATGATACAAAGTTTTTTTAGCAAGAGGAAAAAATTTATTACTTCTTACTCCATATTACTAATAGCTATGATATTTAAAAATGCACTCTATTTGAAAGCATATCCTGTAAGCAGCAGCATGTAATGAATGACTAGGGATTACATATTTGTGATATCTACAAAGATCAGAAGGCTTTTCATGACAGTACTAGATTCCTCCAGCTAACTATATAGAGTGAAGATACGTATGGGAAATGCAAGTCAATTGAACACCTTTTTGTCAAAAACAGAAATAGAAAATAAACCATGTTTGTTTTATAGTAAGATTTTTGGGTATTAGTGTAGCAAATTAAATTATGTGGTAGTCAGCAGTCATTACTGATAAATCACGTGGCACTTACTGTTTTGGATATCCTGCCAAATGTGCAAATTTCCTTGACAAGACTGATGACAGCATTTTATATTTTTTTCAAACTTTTCTTTCAGCATAACAAAAACACTTATTCCATTTTATCTTGAATGTGAAGGTTAACCATTGAGCTCTATTAACTGTATGCAAACAAAAAACCCATAGGTTTAAAATATTATTAAGAACAATGGAATATGTAATGAAAGGAAGTAAGATATGAATTAACGGAATACTATTTACACTAAACACAATTTGTTGAGTAAATAGTAATTGCTATGATAAGGAAACATAAGCACAAAGCAAGGAAATTGATTTCTTATTATGGCATCCACATAATATTTTAATCCAAATATAACAGCAAAAAGAGGAAATAAAAATTCCCACTGCTGGCTACACGGGTCTGCTATCCCATTATTAATGTGGGCCACAAAAGGGCCACAAAGATGATCAGAGGGCTGGAACACCTTTCCTGTGAGGACAGGCTGAGGGAGCTGGGGTTGTTCAGCCTGAGGAAGAGAAGGCTCCAGGGTGACCTTATAGCCACCTTCCAGTACCTGAAGGGGGCCTACAGGAAGGCTGGAGAGGAGCTGTTTATGAGGTCCTGTAGTGAAAGGACGAGGGGTAATTAGAGAAGAGTGGATTTGGATTGGACATCAGGAAGAAGTTCTTTACATTGAGGGAGGTAGAGCAGTGGAATAGGCTACCCAGGGAAGTGGTTGAGGCCCCATCCCTGGAGATATTTAAGCTGAGGCTGGACAAGGCTCTGAGTAGCCTGGTCTAGTTGAGGGTGTCCCTGCTCACTGCGGAGGGGCTGGCCTAGATGACCTTTGGAGGTCCCTTCCAACCCTAGCCATTCTATGGTTCTATGATTCTATGATAATGCTAATAGCAATGTTTCACAATTACGTGTTCATCCACATCAATCTAACAGAATAAGAAATGGAAAATACATGTAACTGCATAAAATAAATTTAACCATACAGAAATTTTCATGTGCACTTGCTAGCAACCATATAAACTATTTTTCAAAAGAGAACTTAAGATGTTTCCTGTTTTTAAAAACTCTGGTTTTAATAGTACTTTTGCTAATGCAAGTCTGAACTTTGATACAATATTTGCTTCATGAATAGTAGCACTACATTTCCCAAAGAGTCCCACCCAGGTCAATAAAAGTACAGATGAAATAAAATATAAATATGTGTTAATATCTTTACAGTTAGGTATCTATGGTTTTAATATATTGACTGATCATTCACCAAGTATGTACTAAGCCCACTTGATTGTAGGTATCATGTCAGGCACTAAGCTAAATGCATTATGTCCCATGATCAGGACAGGGGCATATATATAGATGCCCATTTCACATCATTATCTATAGGACAGTATTTAAGATTAATTGGCCCTGATTATGCATTGGCCCAACTATGCATGGTTGCCTGGTAAGACTATCTCAAAACCCTGTACCTGTTTGCCTTTAAAAAGTATGTTTTATTTTATAAAGGTAAGTAAAATATTTCTTGACTTTCCTACAGTAGTTGGGAAATTGCTCAAGTGGAAGGAATTAATTTCATTTAGCCCTGTATAGATTCATTTCAGGAGTAGGTAACATTTTTGTAAAGGAAGACAGCTTCCTAATAAAGCTTGAAGCCTGCAGAACCTACATAGGCTTCAAAATGCTAAAGTTTATCTTAGGCAAGACAGACTTCATGATTTAGGTACTGATAATGTTATTTATGAAATTTCTCTGTTGCCATCCCTTTCACCAATACAATCACATTAAAAAAAAATGGATTGAAGTGAGACATAAAAGTACATTAAATATTTCCAACATCTTAATATATTAAGAGTTAGATTAATTTTCAAGATGAGATAAGAAGGAGCTCTGAGAAATTAATTTAATTCATTCAATAAAGTATTCTATATTCCATATACAACATTTCAGTTACCCATCTCATTTTGTGTCAGTTCCTGAAATGAGGACTGGGAATCGTATTTCCTTTCACCTCTCCTTCTCCTGCTTTTTCTACTTTCACTGCAATATCCCAGGTACCCAAGTACAGTTAAGTAACTTCACACTATTCAGTTACCACTGGTTTTCAATAGGACTGACACAGTAACTGATTTTTCTCTAAGTCATAGCAGTATGTATTGATACTATCTCTTTAGATATTGATACTATCTCTTTAGATATCTCTGATGGAGAATCCAAATGCCACTTGTAACTACTAGACATCATCATAGTATCAATAAACATAGTAAAATCCCATGTGGCTTTCTACTTAAGCTTTGTAGGTTGTTCATGTTCCACGGGGACATGTATAGAAATACAGAGCTGAAACTACATTAAATCTTACATGTGTACCACTTCTATGCAGAAATAAATTGCTCATCAGCATTGTTTTTCCTCTGAAGACTGTAACTCTGTATTTCTCTGTAACAGAGGGTGTGAAAGGGTAGCTGGTGTACTAGAAATTGCAATAGAATAAGACAATGTTTGTAGGGCATTTTGAAATTCTTAACTAAGGTGTATTATATAGTTATGACTTCTTTTTTACTCAATGTATTATAATTTTACTGTTGTGCAAGGTATCTATATATTTATACAGATAATAAATACAAGCAGATTCTTATTTGCGTTTTCCATCAGTCTATAATAATGGTTAAAATTCTTTACTCACAAATCATGTTCTAATTCTTCATTTTGAATGGTAAAAGACTGGTTTTTCTCCTTCCATTGCCTGTTATATAGAAAATTTAAACTGTTAGCAGTTACAGCAATTAGTAAGTTAACAGATTAAATAAAGATCATTCCTCACATACTGCTTCTCTTTTTATGCTTTACCATAAAAACTGTAATCAATAAAGATGCTCAAGCTAACCTGATCCCAGCCTGTGGTTCAAAAAATACAGGACCACAGCACAATATCTTTAAAGACAGATTTTCAGTTTCATAATAAATTTGCCTCATAGCTTTCTTGATCTGTCATAGCTCAGTCTTGTCAACTGACCAGATAAATCTAAATTCAATTTAATTTAAAATAGACAAGTAAAAGTTCAAAGAAAATGCCAGATTATTATATCTGTCTTGATACAAGTTGCTTCCACTTTGACATTCAGTTAGTTTACTTCCAAACAAGAACCAGTAGCATGAAGTGGACAAGGCTGACTAAGAATAACAAAATATGGTTCATCAATGTATTAATTATCTCATAAGTTTTCAGTGCATGGGACTTGTAACTTTTTCACCTTTGGGTTAAAAGACTGTGGACACAAATTTTAAACCAAGACCATGACTCTCTTAAAATCAGTAGATACATACCCCAACCCCCCAGAAAAAAAACAAAACCAAAAAAATCAAAAAAACCCCACAACAAAACCAACCAACCAACCAAAAACAAACAAAAAACCCCTTCTCTTAACAAATACCTTTAAAATAAAACCTATTTCGCTAATCCAAAATTCTTAGACTGTGTGTGATACAACTGTCCAGCAGTAAAATGTTTATCAGTGCTGACATCTCCAAAACAGAATTATTCTTCTCTACAAGTTCAAAACAAATAAGGCCAGAATTACAGTTTCAAGATTACTGATTGAAGGTTCAGCAAAGCAGCTTTTCTGTGGTCATGTTTTGAATAGTATTGAGAAGGATGAAAGCCTGTTTCTTTGTTTGCTTCTTAAGTAAAGGTATGTATTTTGAAAAAGAGAAGGCAGTGATCAATAAGTCCCAGTTTCCGGACAATATTGGTATAGTTCAGCTCTCAGTGTCTTACATACCACCTCTTGATGTCACAGCAAATAATTATTTAATCCTTTGAAATATCATTCAAGTATCTTGCTTATTAAACTGAAAGAATAAATCTTCACACCTCTTTGCATTGTTCCTTTTATAATTTTTTTTTAAAGCTCTTTAGATCATAATGGCTACTGACAACTTGATTATGGAAAAAATGAAAAGAATTACTACTGGATTATTTTAACATTAATTGTAAGAGTCAGATGACTGTACAGTCCACCAAATCTTGAAACATCTCGTTTATCAGGACGTTGTACAGAAGCTTATGACAATACACATTTCTTCATCACTCTTACACATGTATAATTAATAGTTTATTATCTGAAACCCCAGTTTCATACCAAACCATATGAATAATTTTGAAATTATAACAAATCTACCAAATAAAAAACTTAAATTGACATGCTTTTTAGATTTTTTTTCCATTTTGTATATATAACTACATAATACCAAAAAGACCCATCTAAGACCACACTAATATTCATAAAAAAAACCCCAAAGCTTTGAAATCTAACTGCACAATCATGAATCTCTTAATATGTCCTCTTTAGTAATTTGCAAGATAATTGTCAAACAGGGCTCTAAAAATCACAAAGTTTACTGTCATGTTTTCTACTCCTCCAGATCAATTTTTCCTCCTCTTCAGTTTGTTTTCATTAAGCGTTTTCCTGCACATAGGTGCATATAGGGACACCTAGTGGCAGCAAGTGATGAAAACTTCCCAGTCAGAATACTTGGAGGAGTCACTAGTGGTATGAAATCCATATCACACTGAATAGCCAGAACATGCAACTTCACTTCATTGTAAGGCTTCTACACTTTTACTGGAGTGAGTCCACTTAAAAACCAAAAGAGAAAAACAAAACAAAACGTTTCTCACCTCCTTTTGATGCAACATAATATAGTTTTAGCATCTTTTATGTAGAATAGTTAAATAATGGATTGATTTTTAATTATTACTATGTAAATAAAGCTCCATATTTATCTTAAAGAAAGACCAAACTGTTTCATTAAATCAGCCTATTCTATGTTATTAAGTGAATGCCTGTATATAAATCTGTGAAACTAGTACGTATTGTCTGTATATTGTAAATATATCTTTAAATATTTGACATAGAAATACATAAGACTGGATTTGGTTTTTAGAAATCAGATTGAGGATTTACTTTTTAAATTTTTGTTTTTATAAATTATTGTGTATGCAGATAGGCTGTCTTAAATAACACTTCAAAAAAAGTAAACCTACTATTATTCTCAGACATAATTATTCAAATGATGAAACATAAAGCTAAGCTCCTGTATCTACATATAGCCACACAGGGCTAAGTTTACAAATACATACGCATGCTTCTACCTATCATTTGCAGAGTCTAGATCCAGTATTCAGAAAACATTGAGACTGCCAAAATTCTTGACGGGTACCTTCATGAACCTCAAGGATCTACATTCCTTACTGAGTATTTTATTGCTGATAACATTTAACTAGACAGAAATATTTTTCATAGACATTATGAATCACATTAGTGCTGTTACTACAGAGTCACCTGAAAGTCTAATCTATACTGATTTTCAGTTTCTGTCTTCCTCTGCTTGTTTTGCTTGTGAGGAACAGTTCAATAGAAATTCTCATGGGATGCTTAACTCCCCCGAAGTGAACGGGAACAAGATAGGTCAGTCTCTATGCTTGAGTGATAGTATACTCACCATATGCAAATTTCTATTAAATAATCTGGTGTAAAAAAATTAACTCTGCTCCTTTTATTGAATGTTTTAACCATTAAGACAGAAAACACTTCGTAATCCTCTGAGTTTCTCCTGTTAATTCCATTTTACTTACTGTAAGAAAATTAAAGCATAAAGTATAAAAGAAGAACCTTATAGATTTGTACCTTAGGGATACGTCTTCATGTAAGAGTATGAATATACCTCTGTATAACTTCTATCCTACAATTTCCACCAGACAAACTAAGAAGCTACCCCAGATGAAGCATTCAGATGCACCTGAAATCAGAACCATTTTAATTCAGTTATTATGGATAGATTTAGATACTTAATGTTAGACATATTTAATGTAATATATTTTTAATTATTTGATAATCCTAAATATAGCAAAGAGATAAAAGAGATGAAAAGTCAGATCTAATGTATAATGACAGAACAGTTTAGGAAATTTTAGAGATTTTTTTTTTTTTTTTCATCACTTAATCCATGACATGATGAAAGTTTAGGGAGAATAGAACTAAACTGAGCATGATTTTCGTAAGAAGTAGCTATAGGAAGCATAGGAACATAGAGCTGGAGGAGACTAAATTTCTACATCATTACACTTGTGAATTACCATTATTAGATATAATACAAAAAAAAAAGTCTACAGAACTTTTACTCTAGATGGTACTACCCACTTTCCAAACTGACTCAAAACCTTTAATTTTTTAGTGAAGACCAAAGGCCAGATCTCTAGTGCTCCTTGGGGAAAAAGAAAAAAAGGCAAAAAGAAGGGGAACAAGGGTACCACCAATAGTCTACTGAAGCCCCTGCAATAGGAGGAAATATGTTAGAAATCTTTTGCAGAATGTTCTGGGAATTAAAACAGGTCCCACTCTATAAAGGAGAACAAAAGAAAGAAATAAATTAACAGAACTCAGAATCTAAATTATACAGTAAGTTGAAAAAACATCCTTCCTGACCTGAGAGCCTGCAGTAAGCCCTAAGGCAGAGAACAGATACAGTATAAATGGAGAACAACCATATTCCATCCTCTTCAAAAAGCCTTTTCCTTCCCAACTCCACACAAAAGTCACTTTCTTAAAAGGAACTGTCCCATTTAATTACAGATTTTTTTTCTGTAAGCTTTTCAAGTTCTATCTTGAAACAACTTTGGACTATTGGCCTGATTACCTATTTAGAAGACCAGTACCTCACTTCTTAGACAAACAGTAAATTTCTTCATATGTTTATGCTATATAATCAATATATAGGTATTTCACGGCATGCCAACATCACTCTTTAGTTCAAATACTTACTGTTTTTTTTAATATTATTTAACTAGGAATGCATTTGTAAGGAATCGTGTGCCCTTTTAATAGCTATTTGGCTATGTATGCCTTTAAAAAAATAATACAAAATATCTTTTGTAGACACATTTTCCATGCCCTAATTACCCTAGTTTCTTTCTGAGCTTTAAATTTTATTTTAAGATCTTCTTTAAATGTACAAATAGAACCATGCATAATACAACAAGAACTCATGAAAAAGCACATCCTTTACAATAGTATTAATGCCTTCCCATGTATTAGGACAATTCTGCCTGATATACATCACAGAATCACATTTCCCCTTTCCTTTTATGTCAGTACTGCTTTTATAATGGCAACATATAGTCACTTTCTGATTGATGATTACTTTCAGATTTTTTGATTTTTTAATAAAACTGGGTCTTCCCAGTTTATAGCAGAAGTTTTTACTGATGACTTTGTAGATTGCTTTATTCAATTTCACACCACTCCTATCAGTCCAGGCCAAAAGAAAATAATATATACATGAGATAAATTCATAAATATTGACATGTAAATACTGACAGTAACATTAAATTTATAAATACTTATATAGTGCATATATGAGATACATATGTATATGTATCTTAACACAAACACATATATGTATATGTGAATATGTATATGTGAATATGTATATGTGAATATTTATATGTGTATATATACATATACATGTGAATATACAAGTCTTCTTGTCCAGTTATCTGGTTCTCAGCAAGACCTATAGTTTTGTATGGTCTATAAACTCTGTCCAAACCCATTTACCTTATACCCTGAAATCAGTGTTAAGTGTATTACAAAGGACTGCCTTAAAAATGGTCACCAATTTTGATTTAATAACCATCTAATGACTTCCACCCATTTAGATAACTCCCCTTTCAACGTTATGTACTGTCTCTGTTGTCTAAGCTTCTTGGAAATTTTGGACTTGCTGAATTCTGCACTTGCATTTCATGTGTTGGTCCTTTCAACATTCTAGGACAGACTTTTCTGCATCAAATGCTTGTGCCATATGGTACCAGATATGCTGATGATGTGATTTCTCTTGCCCTATTCTTATTTTCATCATATATCAAAATTTACATCTCCAGTCTTACCGGAAACAGAGGCAACTTTTCAAGTTACTATTTAGTCTAAATCTATTTTATACTTAATGTCCATCCCATTCCTTTAACATCCGTCCAACCTGTTAAGTTCTCATTTTACTTACATGGCTTAAGAATTTTTACTATGTTACAGTTTTCTGTGCAAGTTTTGGTTTAACAAGGTTTCTGACCATTCTCAGTTTGGTTTTATACCTTATAATTATTGATACAGAGTTCTCCTTGCTAATCAATATCTCTTTTCCATTCCTTATAGGTTTTGTGCTTACCCTTAATAAGCTGCTTAAGAATTTTACCTTCTTGAAATTCTTTTTCATGCCTCTTTTTTTTGTGTGTGTGTGTGTTTGTTTTTTCTGTTTTGTTTTGGTTTTGTTTCTTCCCTTCTTCACAATGTAAATGTTAAATAGTGTTTGCATTTTTTTAACATAAAATATTAACATGCCTTATCTGAACTGTCATTCTGGAGCTCCTCGCTCAAGGCTATCTCACTAAACTTTTTTGTTTCTCAGTTTGCCTTTTTGAAACACTGGCCTGCAATTACAAATCCTCCACATTTTTCTCTCTCGCAGCTTCACACGAAGTGGAAAAAAACAAGTCTGGTCAAAACCACCAGACTTAAGATTATTTTTCACCATATTTTTTTTCCTGCAGTTCCTATCATTCACTAAAATTAAGTAAGTTATCCTTGCCTCTTGCTGGCTCAATGTCTGTTCCATAGAAGAAGGTATCTATCAGGTCCAAATTCATATCATCCCAAATATAACTGGTTGATTTTTGTCCTGATATTTGCTCACGAGAAATCACAAAAATTTGCATAATCATGCAATATAAATTTTTACTTTTTTTTCCCCTTATATTTGCAGACATTATTACCCAGACCAAATCTGTACCAGCAGATTCACAATAGATTGCATCTTCATGAAGCCTTTTTCTTACCCTTTGCTCAGTAATTTTCATTCAAGCAGACACTATCTCATCTTCATTCTCAAATTTAACTTCTTTATTTCACTGTTGCTTAACAGCCTTTACTCCTTAACAGTTTTTAGTGCATTAACATGAAATTATTTCATGACTTCTTTGGCTTTCCTAAACAGTGTGTATCCTTCAGTTTCAATATATTTCACTTACGACATTGGTACCTCAATGCTTCTGTTTTCCCTTAATGTCTGGTTTCACACACTGTATCAACTGTTCCTGCTATTCTTATTCATTGAAGTACTATAGAAAGGGGCCAAATCTCTGCAGTTACAACTTGTTGTAGATATAATCCATCTACTCATCATATACTTTTGTTTATCTATCTTTTCTGTTGTCCCATTCTCATTCACATCCCTCTTCTTGTATTCCATATGAGGATTATTTGAGTTGCTTCCAACTTTCCTTCTGAGTTTTTCAGTTTAAAGGTTTTTAGATTTCCTTTAATGAAAGGCAGATGAAAGACATATTAGCAAGAGGCAATACACAATAGTAATAAAGACCTCTTTATTTATCAAAAATTTAGAAGCATCTATTGTTTGATGTTTGTGTGCTCAGGTTTATAAAGACAATTGTAGTTCAAATATTCAGATGCAACTTTCCACTGTAAGGAATGCTTTCCAACTATGTAGATTCCATTCAAAAGGCATCCAATTCCTTACTGATTTCAGTAAGGAATACAGAGCTCTGCCCTCTCAAGCTAGTCATGCATAGTGAAATAAATATTCCGCAAACCTCTACAGAACTTCAAGGCATTTTTCAAAAAAAAAAAAAAAAAAAAAGTTAATCAGCATAAGAATGAATGGAACAGCAGCATGATAGTTCTACATTAATAACTAAACCTCATGTGTGATACTAAAATAATCTAGCAGTCTAACAACTTGGAAGTAACATTCTATTAAATCAGATTTTCTATTCATTACACTTTTTAATATCTTATTAGCACAGGACCAGAATAATTAAACTGAACCATATGTACAAAGATAACTTTTACATGATAGTTTTTAACACAGTTTCAGGTTTATGAAATGTCAATTTATCCAAAACAGTTTTGCTGAAAGGAAACAGTTCTGCTGAAAGAGTTAAGCTCAGCCTAGCTGCCAAGGTTATTTAAAATCTTTCTCTCTTATGAATAAAATAAAATAAAATAAGTATTTATGTGTGTCTAATTTTGTGTGTCAGAAAGAAAAGTAGCATAAAAACACAGGCAAATGCTGTAAATATGACAGACCTTGAAAATGCAAGCATATATGCATAAAATCCCATATATTCAAAATACGGAATCATTACTTCAAAACAAAAATGTTTTTCAAAAATATTGAGGTCATAAGTAACTCCTGTAAAACATCTCTATTTACTATCTGTGAATTATTTTCATTCCACTATCGTCACATATTTCGTGTGAAATTTTAGAAAAGCTTTAAGGGGGTGACACCCCACAAACTGCTTACTGTGGTTTGGTATTCTCTTCCTGACTAAAAGTAGAATCTTGGACACAACCTAAAGCCATTCAAAACCTTTCATGGAATCATTCTGTTCTGGATCATAACAGGAATGTCAGACATTTTTTAATAATAGAAGTGAATACTTTGTCCCACTGAGCAGCTTTCCAAAAGCTTCTACAAGGTCAGGAATGTTACCTGGTTTATATAAGAAAGTTGCCTTCCATCCAAACACCCAATCTTGCTTTTTTCAGGCCTAAGGAAAAAGCAGTTAAGTCACACTCCTTTTGCGTTTGCAAAAAGAGAAATATACCTTTTGGGGAAGGCTGAGAATTAAGAAAATGGTGATTCTTTACATTCGTCCCTGGGTTTAGCATGTTGTGATCTTAAGGTACAAGTTAACAGAGGTCTGCTGAAGATATAAATGTGATGAACTCACATACCATATGCAGAGTATTCTTCCCTCTTTGGTGTTTAGACTTGCACAAGAAAACCCATGAAGGCACAACTATATCTAGCATTACCTTTAAGTTAAAGCTGAATTCCAACCTCTGTGATGTGCACATGGGATGTACTTTATGCATAACGTCTATCTGATTTTCATAACAAAATGTATACAGCATGTAACAGTAATGAATACACAAAGCGAACATGTGCACATCTTTGTATGTATGCAATTAAATTACCTTTTCTGTTTGTTTGTTTGAAGATCAGCCAAATACGTGAATTCATGGAAAATACAAGCCTAAAGCTGAACATAAAAAACCATCACCACTGCTACAGCCAGCTGTGCACAGAAAAAAGCCCTCCATGTTCCGTATGCAAACGGAATAACGGTAGTTCTCCCAGCCGGCACCAAAAACAACGCAGTCAGCACAGGGCCGCCTACTCCACCTCTCCCTGTCGCGGCCACTGACCCTCCGCCCCCGGCAAGCTGGTCCCCCCGCTCTGCCCGTGCCCGGCGGGGCTGCCCGCGGCGGGGGGCAGCGCGCCCGGGGGGCGGCCCTCTGAGGGTCAGCGTGGCCCATCCACCGCCCTGCGCTGCCACCTGGCGGCGGCGGCGGGAGGCACCGTGCCGAGCCGAGTCGCGCCGGCATCCCCGCAGCTGCAGCCGCCCGGAGCGCCCGGGAGAGCCGCCGGCAGCCCGCGGCCTCCCCCGCTGCCTCGGGGAGCGGGCTGGGCAGAGATGGGGAGCGGGGGGGACTTCCACAGCGACACTTAGTAGTTGTTGCTGTTG
>JAAGNO010016206.1:0-30212 GCA_033439905.1 Ceryle rudis | reverse complement strand
GAAGATAAGGAGGAGGATGGTTCTGCAGCCACGGAGACTTGTGAGATACCTCATGTTAACAGCAGCATAGGGAGTGTCTGGCCTGCGGTCAGACCCTGAAGTTTTGGGGCGGTTCTGGTTCTTTCCTACAACACCCAAAACGCAGCTTTCAGGTGACATTTTTAACTCACTTTCATTTAGAAACAAGGTTCTGGTGCTCCTTCATGTGGGGTCCTTGTCTTCATGGGCTGTCTGCCTGTAATGCCCCATCTTTTTAGTGGGAATTTAGTGTCCAGTTGGAAGCACACTTGACAGACAATGATTTACGTTGATACGAGTTTCATGGAGATCAGCAGCTGGATGAAAGGTACAAACTATTCGTAGCCTTGCTACGGGAATGACTTGAACATGAGGAGTGTAACTGTGTGTGGGTAATTTAGAGAGTCCTCACAAAGGAGAGGCATTACACCTGACTCAAGCGCAGAAAATACTTGGATGGGTATTTTTGTATCTTCTTAAATGTGAGAGAATCCTCTAGAAATTAATACCATTGTCCTGCTGCTCAAGGAACCACTTGCTTAGATGTGCCTAATACAAAAAAAGTCACCAGTCCAACCTATCAGCAGCTAAGACAAATTCTTTGTATTGCTTGGTGCTTGTGCTGATGTCCATAAAACACTGAAAACCACTGAAACCTCTCAAACCAAGAACTTCAAGACCTGATTCTCACCATTCAGGCTGAGAACAATATTGTCACACCTTACAGAAGGACACATCTTGTTGTCAGCAGTAAGCCTCTTGCTAAAAGCCTCAAATCTGTCCAAAATGCATTAGGTAACTAGAGGGAAGAGATAGGTGCCGATTCTGCTTCCACTTTGAAAAGACACGGAGATTGAGGGATGTCCCAGAAGACTGCAGGAAGGTTAATGTCACCTCCATCTACAAGAAGGTCTTAAAGGAGGGTCTGGAAAATGATAGGCCCATCAGTCTTGCTTCAGTCCCTAGGAAAGTTATGGAATGAATCCTCCTGGTGGCTACCACAAGTCGAATGAAGCATGTGATTGGGAAACGCCAGCTCGGCTGATGCAGGGTGAGCAGTGGACATCGTCTACCTGGATTTCTCCAAGGCTTTTAGTATGGTTCCCCACAGCCTTTGTTTTGGGCCCAGAGCTGTTCAATATCTTCATAAGTGATCTAGATGATGGGATCAAGTGTACGCTGATGAAGTTTGGTGATGATACCAAACTGAATGGGGAGATGGACCCTTCAGAAGGAAGAGCCACCCTTCAGGAAGGCCTGGATAGGCTGGAAGAGCAGACTAACAAGAACCTGATGAAGTTCAACAAGGACAAGTGTAAGGTCTTGCAACTGGGAAAACCTAACTGAGGAGTGCAGCACAGACTGGGATCTACCTGTCTGGAAAGCAGCCATGTGGAAGGGGACCTGTGAGTCCCGGTGGACAACAAGCTCAACATGAGTGAACAGTGCGCTGCAGCAGCAAAGCCAGCAGGATGCTGGGTTGTATCAACAAGGGCATCACCAGCAGAGATAAAGAAGTCATTATCCCACTCTACTAGGTGCTTCTCAGGCCATCCCTGGAATACTGTGTTCAGTTTTCCTCCCTGCTACACAAAATAAAAAGATGTGGAGAGGATCCAGAGAAGGGCCACAAAGGTGATCAAAGGACTGGGAAGCTGCCATATGAGGACAGGCTGAGAGAACTGGGTTTGTTCAGCCTTGAGAAGGCTTAGGGGAGACCTTATCACCATGTTCCATATTTAAATGGTGGCTACAAAGAAAATGGAGACTCCCTTTTTACAAGAAGTCACATGGAAATGCTGAAGGGTAAGGAGTACAAGTTCCTCTGGGGGGATTCTGATTGGTCAGAGGAAGAAAATTTTTGACCATGAGAACAATTAGACATTGGAATAATCTCCCAAGGGAAGTGGTGATTCCCCAGCGTTGGACAGTTTTAAGATTCAGCTGGACATGGTGCTGGGCCTTTTTGTACAGACCAGGCTTTTGCCAAGCAAGGTTGAACTGGATGATCCTTGAGATCCCTTCCAACCTGGGATTCTATGATTCTGTGAAATGTAAGGAAGACAAAAACATTGAGGGATCCCTCTTGTGCACTCTGTTCCAGGAACCAGGGGTTTAGCTGAGCTGGTGGGAGCTGCTGTACTTAGCAGTGCCTGATAAACCTATTCTTCATGGGGTTTTCATTTCCCTTTTTAAAGCCATTTATACTTTTAAGCCCACTTTTGTGTTTTCTCCAACTGAAAGTCTGAAAAAAAGCCTCGTGTGTATCTATCTGGCTGGCAGAGAGGTTTGGAGAGTGTTATCTCAAAGCTGCTTTGGAGAAGCACGTATGTAATTGAAAATCTGCATTCATACCCAGCCAGGAAATACCTTAGGACAAATCTGATCAATTACAACGAAATCTTATTACTCAAATTTCAACAGTTCAGCACAGAAGCCCCTGGCATGTAAATTTAAGGTGATACGAATTCTTTGTGAACAGAAAATAGCCAATGCCGTTCAGCCAAAGTCACTTGGGTTTCTTTAGATGTCTTCCATCCAAATATTGACCATTCTGCTCAAGTTTTTCTTATGGAAGCTGGAAAGAATAAACTCAGGTATTTTCACCTTTGTCTATAGAAACATCTCCTTCCAGTCCCTCCAGGCAGTACCAGTCTACCACTGCTGTCACTCTGAGTTTAAATGCTGACAAGGAACCAATAAAAACTATTCCTGTTCTGTGTGTCCCTTGCAGCACAAATTTCGATTTCATCTAATCTAAGGTCTTCCAGATTTGTTTCAGTGTTTCACCTTTACCTTTATGGTGAGCCGAGCAGCCTGTTAGTGTAGAGGAAATGATAAATTACACTGGTTTCAAGTGGAGAACATCTGCGTTTGTTTCCTGGGGGAAAGCAAAGCTGATATTATTTCCTTCTCTGTGTGAAGCTGCTGTGCACTGCTTCCAAACAAGTGGCCACTGGAGCGATCCGGGTTTAAGTAGTCTGGGAGTCTGATTATCTAAGGAACACTCATTTCAGCATATTAAAGGGGGAAAAAAAAAACCAGGAAAAAAAAAAAAATACTAGGCAAATTATTATCCTTTTGATTGTTGTTGTTGTTATTGTTACAGTGAACTGTGCGGTGGAAAACACGTACTGTTTGCACCTACAGTGCTTCATCAAATTATCTGATGGTTTAGCTAAATCCAAAAAGCACGAAAGCCCTTTGTTATAACAACAACAAAGACCTGCTGGATTAGAAGTCTTCAAACCATGAAGCTGCAAATGTGGACACATATTTTAGGACGGGTGTTGCTCCACTCCAGTTAAGGGCTGCCATCCCCGGGCAGGGCGGTACTTCCCAGGCACATCAGAACACCTTTGACCCAAGATGACAGCTTCTCGTGGTGGCTACCAACAATATGGTTGGGAGGAGTCCAAAGAGGAAAGATGTGATTCTTCTCTCGATGCTCTTGAAGCCTGTTCGTGACTACCACTGCAATTAAACTACGCTGGATTTGTGGTGTGGCCAGACCCGGAAGGCCAAAGGAGTCCCTCTGAAGTGTGCTTCTTGTGATGGGGTAGTTAACTCCCATTACTCTTCCTGCTCAGGACATACTGAACGTGTACCACAATTTCTTCTTTCCTAACACCCATGTTATTTCTTCATATATTCAAACCATGGTTTTTACTGCCACATAAAAATGAAACATCATGAGGTTGAAATTCTCCTCTGAAAAATTCTAAACCGCTGTGAAGTCAAAATAGCTTTTACTCAGCAGATAAAACCATTCCTGGTGCAGTACTACAGCCCTGTAGTAACTCTTTGGGCAAGTCACAAGAGGGGTCTTTAGCTAGGAGTTGGCTTGCAGGTGAGGCCCACTCTGCTCCAGAGCAGCCAAAACTCCTACCTTAGTGAGTTGTTTGTGTGTAGCAATGGTCAGACTGGTCAACTGGACTGGCTCGTGAGAAAAAAAATCAATAAACCATTTAAAGATAGTTCTTTTGGTTGTGCTTGGGAGCTGGAGAGATCTTACTTTCTCATAACAGTGTACGAAATTCATCCAGGCAGGCAAGAAGGATCTAGTAGGTTTTATATCTAACTGGGAAGGCACATCAGGCAAGCTGTAAACTGAGGTAACTTGGTGACACTGGTGACAGCATGTTCAGCCGTGCTGACATCATCTAGCAGCCAAGATCTAGCAGCACAGGTTGAGTTATCAACGACTATCTTCACTAAAATCTAACTCGCAGGCTGATGCCATTCTGCTTGTTTTGTTGAGGCAGGAGGAAGAGAATCATATTCTCCAAACCTAGCTGCATTCCTCGCTTCAAATTATTTATCGCTGACCTTTCCTTCTCACGCATAAGAGAGTATTTTACAAACAAGCTCTCAGTTCTTTACTGACTTTCCATAGCAAGAATACCACTAATGCATATTCTATCCCCCTTTATTACTGGGTATGCTGATCTCGACTCAGGAACCAATTGCGCACTCCAAAGAAAGATTGAAGAATACACAAAAAAATAGAGAAATAAAGAAACAATCTTTCATTTCCTCTTTTGTAGATCTCGGCAGATAGATAACGAGACTGAATTCTGTTTGGTTTCCTAATGCCGGAATCTTATGTTGTAAAAATCTTACTGGATGATTTCTGTGAGATCAGTCCAAATTTATTCCCACCTCCAAGGACTGAAATTACAATATTATTACAGAATCCAGCGATGTAAGCCCACTTCTTGAGACGTCCTTTGGGGTATCCAAGTCATCTGCATGGGCTGGCAGATATGACATGGGACTTATAGGAAGAGCTGCACCTTGCCATGAGGTGGGCAGCTGGGGGCCGGGCAGGATGCACCCACTGCCTAAAATAACAGTAAGCTCCCATGCATAGACAGATGAATCCTGTCTGGGAGTGGAGCACTCTACCAGTTCTTTTTCCACTTGGATCCTTTTGAATGTCTGCATGAGTTCAGCAGAAGGAGAGATCAACTTAACAACAAAGGGCAGAGAGGAGAATGTTACCGTGGCCAGCAAGAGTTTTCTCCTGACATCATTCTTCCTTTCCCACCAAAGATATCCAAAGGCAGCAGACTAGTCGAGAAAGTTTCCAGGCTGCCAGTGACTGGAAGGTACAGGGAAGTTAGGAAAAAAAAAATCAAAATATGGGGTTCCTTTTACCTTACACGTGCTTATCTTTGTCACATACATATAGGACACTAGGAAAAGAAATATGGGTAGTACAAGTCTTATAAACAAGTTGACAGTGTAGGAAGAAAACAGAGACACTTGGATGGATGGGACCAATTAGGCAAACTGTACCTGCCAGGAAAGGACTAACCTTACAACAGCAGTGATTGCAATAAAAGCACACAAAAGACCGATTCTTTCTTCTCCAAACGCAAGTAAGACTTAGAGTACCTTGTGGTATGTGGCACACATGCCAGAGAAATGAAAGGCATCCGATATCTGCTTAGCTTCCAGCAAGAGAGTAGCATTTTGGCACGGCCTAAGTGCCACAGAAAAGCAGGTGTGAGGTACGAATTTCACCCTACCTGCTTCTACTGCCAGCATTACATGCTCTGTTACTTTAGTTGGAATCTCACATTTAGAAAGCTGAAAAATTACATTGTGAAACATCCAAGGGAAGAATGACACAAGCTCTGCTTGTTCAGCTGTGCATCGGTTTGAGAAAATGCTGTCTGGGAAAATCCATTAAAGCAAATCTGATATGACTTGTCTAGCTACAAAATCTGAGCGAGATCCACGTAGCGTTGGCACAATTAGACACAGTCATCATTTCTTTGGCACTCGGTGGTTTTTTTAGGAATTCATACTAAACTGCTTTTAATTAGAAGGCTATTCTGGCCTAAAACGAAAGAGATTTTATTTAGATGTATCCAAAAATTTAAACAAGAATTTTGAACTAATGTCTCCTGAATAAATTTAATGGCAGCTACCGATCGTCTCTAAATGAGCAAAGGTTTTGTAGCTGACCAGTGCCATCCCAGTAACGCACAGGGACTGGTTAACGTGCCTGAACATGTTTACACTGCAGGGGAGGTTTTGGATGAATCTCTCCTCGCATCTGCACGGAAAAATCACTCCCTGAGCACAGGAAAACAGAAGTGGAGTGGATCCAAATGCACCTGCTGAACAAAACTCTGCCCCTATGTCCTGGTTTGAGTGAGAACAGAACTAATTCTGTTCAGTGATTTTACTTTTCAGCTCAGTCTCTTCTAACTGCACCGTCTGAAGTTAATGGCAGATTTTCACAGGCGGTGTCTGCCTCTAGAAGTGAAAATGCTTGAGGTTTATAGTTCCTACCCAGGACTGGTGTGCAGAAAGGCTCTTGCTTATACTCGCTCCTGTGCAGACCAAGGTCACTGATAAATCTTGTGCACCACGTTGGGGGTGCAGAAAGTAACAGGCGGCACCTTCAGGGAGGCGCGGCCAGGACAGGTGACCCCAAACTGACCAGCGAGGGACCCCATCCCAGACACGTCACGTTCAGTATAAAGCTGAGGGATCAGGAGGGTTGAGCCTCTTCAATGGCCGGTGGCTGAGGAGGACTCTGTCAGTTCTGCCTTCGATCCCAATCCGTGTGTTCCTGAACCCTGGTTCCCATCTGCTGCTGAGTCCAGTCTGGGACTTCAGACCCATCTGGGACTTCAGTGCCTGCCCACAGATCAGTGGTGACGCTGACAGTTAATTGCCATCAGAGGAGCTGGGTTCACTACGGGTTTTGTGTATATTTGTGTAGATACCGTTTTATTGTTATTATTTTCTTTAAAGCTGTTTTAATTTTGTTTTCCAATCGCTAAGTCTCTCTCCCTTATTCCCTTTCTTTTCCCCTTTGGGAAGGGAGAAAGGTTGGTAGAGAGCATCTGTCATTTGTTTAGAGGATGGCCCAGCCCTTACCCTTGACAGCCTATGGAGTCAGCTCCCAGGGACTGAGAGAGGATGACCCAGAGAGTCGCCAACCTGTAGGCCACCTCAGGAAGGGCTGCATTTTGTCACAGAACACTGGCAGATTCGATCAATAGGCCTGGATCCCTGTTGCAATAAAATACTAGCAGCAGAAAGCCCCAGTTGCTTCTGCACAAACTCTGGTGCCCATGGTCACCTAATGCGTTTCCAAGGCACCATCAGCCTGATGTATTTCCAAGTTTGATGTCTTTACTCATCTTTCATTAGCAAGCTGCTGAAAATCATATAGCATGACACTGGCTAATTACTGGGGGCCAAGGGGCTTTTTTGGTTCCTTCTCTACCATTGCTTGTTGCCTGACTTCAGTAGTTTCTAGATCACAACTCAATAAATAGGTTGGCAGTTTATCCCTCATTTCTCTCCTCTTTGCCAGTATTAACCTTTACCATTAATCAGTGGTTTTCAACCAACTTACTTCTTGATTTTGATACTGTGATTAACACAATATATAAATGCTTTAAAGTGTACCTGTTTAACTGAGACATCTCTTTACCGAACATCACCCGGAGTAAAGTGTCTTTTTCAGCTCACTGCATCCAGTATTCCTCCAGAACAGTTACCCTGCGTGAAGGCAAAATAAAGCATCAGCCTTTTCAGCCAAGGTTTCAAGCACTGGCTGAGCAGTGCTGCTTGGATCAGGCCAGGTGCCCAAAAGGTCAGAGCAATGCCTTTAACATACTGATTCAGACTAAAGGGATCGAGATCCTACGCCAAAAGTGCATTAGTGAAAGCAGACTAAGACTGCTTCGTGTTTGACTATTTTTCCCAATAGAAAAGTTTCATAAATACATAAAACGTGTTGTTACTGCCATGGTATTTCTCTTCATATAGCTTCCTGATTTCTGCTCCCGCAACTTGAAAACTCTCAAGGAATGTGGAGCCAGTGAGGTATATATTTGTGGATAGGAAGTGCTTTTCTGCTGGAGTGTGCAGTGCCACTCAAGATTTAGAAGTTTTAGTAAAGTGGGTGGTGGCTTCAGCGAGTTTCTGATGAGGATCAGAATCCTGCTCAGCCATTTCTCTTGGTAAAGTGAAATTTTAGCAACAGAGAGAAGGGAGAAAGGTTTAGACTTGTATTTCTTTGAGTACAGCTTCTTTCTGTCTTTGTGAGACTCCTTTTGGTTTAGTTCCCTTCATTGACCTGTCCTCCTCACACTTTTAGGATGAGAAGACAGCAGCCTCATTTCTTCAGACAGAGAAAACGATAAACGTTTGTAGTTGCTAACTGTAAAGACTTAGGAGAAATTTGGAAACTGCTGGCTGCTCTTAGATGGTGGGTGGTAGTTTGGGGGCTCTTTAGCCCCCTGCAGCTCTCAAGCTGTTTGAGTGCAACTTGTTATGCTGGGGCTGCGTCTGTGAGCATAGGGAGCTCAGTAGCTGTTATTTCACTTGTATTTTTATCTTATGACCCTTTTTAAGCCTCTTGGAGGTGCTCTAAGAGGGAGAAAGAAGATGAGTCATAACCCAGTTTCCAGCAACCTTAGCAACACGGTCAGAACCATAGATATGACAAGAACAGTGGAAAAAAACCCCTATGGCTATGATATTCCTAAAGACAATTGATCTTTACTGAGGAAAAGTAGCATTAAAGAGTAAAAAATTGCATTATTGGCATAAGTACGGTGAAAAATACAGTAAAGAAGCAAAATCTGAAAGCAATATAAGCAATTTCCTCAGAAGCTGGATCTTCTAGAACGATTTTACTCACAGAGCTATTGCAGTGATCTATAAACAGATGAGAATACTCTAACAGCAGATAAGGAAGGTGTACAAGATAAAGCCAAAATCCCTTGGCAAGTCCTGTGACATACTTGAGTACGCTCCTCAGGGGCACACAGGGTGTCGGTGGCACAACACTGATGTTCAAGGTCAGAAATCGTGAACACAAGTCACAACAGGGAATAAAGAAATCTCCCCTCGTGAAGCACTTTATTGAGATGCAACTTGCTGTCACACCTTTAGAGTTTATAGGTATTGACAGTGTCCCAAAAGCACCCAGAGATGGGGAGGCAGGAGCAGCTTATTAGATGGTGAGAAGCTCAGAGGATTTAAAACTTAAATGCGTCACTACCAACCAGCACAAATCAATAACTGAAACTGGTTATATATATTTGTATAAAACTGGGAGAAGAAATCTGTTCCTCTGAGCTGATTACCTCTGCTTGATGACAGACAGTTCTGTGAAAGCCCCACTAAAGGCAGAGCGGGGTTGGTGGTTGCTGTGAGCAGTGCAGCGTGAGGTGGCAGAGACTTCTGGCTCGTCACAGCTATTTCACGGTAGCGAACGTATCTGGTGAGATGCCCTCTGTGCACTGCTGCCTTCCTCACACGACGTGCTCCTTTCGGTGCACTCAGGGCAACAGCATCGCTCTTACTTGTTTGGACAAGGGAGTGGCTGTGGAGAGAAACCTGGTTTGTGCCCATGCTTTGTGGGCTGTGAATGGTCAGACATCACTTTAGTTCTGGTATTGCCAATAAACACGGGCACCGTTGTGCAAGGGACACAAGGACAGCTTGTGTCCCCCAAACCTCACATGGTTACTGTACTTGGAGTCAACAGAGTACTTAGGCATTTTGCAAGAAAAGCCTCTTTGGAAAATGCTGGTTTACTGATCGTTTGGTGAGGTGGACTTGCTGGGAGGGACTACAGTAGACAGTAAATGAATCTACTCCCTCATTGCAGGCATGAGGGAGATTGACTGAATATGCCCAAGTTGCCAGTTTCTCTGCCTTCATTTTGAAGCAGTTATCCCTTGAATATTTGCTTGAATCTCTGTAGAGCTATTTTAGTATGGTAAAAACTGGTGACAAATGTTTGGCTTTCCCTGAGTTTCTCAACGAGGCTTTGATAAGCAGAGATCAACTCGCTTACTGCTGGAAATGATCTTTGGAAAAGAAATTGTATTTCTAATTCTTGGTCTCTTAACTTTATACATTGCAAATTATTAAAGAAAAAAAAAGGGAAAACCAGCATAAAACTAAATGTATTGCAAATCTTTCTAGTTTTATCAGTCAGTAGTAGAGAGGGAACTGTGACTTACCTAAGTAAAAATTGATCCAGCAATTTCAGTACAACAGAAAGCATTGTATGCACAAAACTGACCACAAGTGTTTGAAACCTCTGGCTGATAAGTTCTTTGCTTAATATATATATATACATTTCACATAAGAAAGGGAATAAAGGTAAGAAGTGCAACATTTACCCTAAGGGCCCTGAGCTGCTGAACTTAGCTGATGTAGTTAACGAGAGATGAAATATGGATACGCTGTCAGTAATTCAAGACTGAGCCAAAATTGCCGTGGTTTGAGTGACACAGAGAAGAATATTTTGAAAACATTAAGAAACCCTGTCTGGAAAATGTGCCCATTTGGAACTGGCCTAACAACCTGCTATCTCATATCGCCAGAGCTGAACAGTGGGTGCTTATACCAGCGTGACTGGTCTTTACTGGTCTGTGGATCCTCACAGTTTTCAAGCAGAGATTGAGACTCCTCGATCCTGACCAGAAACCTACCAACAGTCAAAACTATGTTTCTAATAATCCTTCATGAACTGCAAATAGCCCACAGCTCACTAAGGGTCCACCGGTTGAAAACCACTGCTTTAGGAAACGGTATTTGCTTCGTTCTGTATTAACTGGCAATTCATGCTTAAATAAAACTCATCAGGTTTGCAACTTATATAGCCTTCCGTATTCCTAATGTGCTCTGTGTAACCTAAATTCCCTGGGAATACCTATCTAAACTGTCATCTGCTGCCTATTGTTTAGATAGCCTGCGTATGTAAACCAGCTCTGGCATTATCTTATTTGTTCTCCTCTATCTTCCGGCATGCTTACTTCAATTAGTACAGAAGAATGCAATTATTACACTGTTATTATAATCACATGAGGAGGTATCTGACAAATACTTCAAAAATGCCTCAGATCTTTCTTCTTCTAATTGCTGCAGTAGGTTTGTGCGTATTGACTGCATTGCATCTGGAATCCTGGTGTGACACTGACCGAATTATACCCTTGCTGTGCTATGCAGGCAGTTAACCAAACGTTATCTCTCTTACTCCAGTACAATCCAACACCAACAGCTTCACCATCCAGTTGCTAGAGGGTTTGCTGGGGGATGTGTTGGTTCGTAACTCAACGTAGGACACCAAACAATAAGCTTCACGTGGAAGGTGTTGTGGGAAATTTAAATATACAATAGAGAATATTTTTATCGTGGCATCTCAGGAATGCAAAGTACCTTTGTGTTGGAAGTACAATACTCAGTTTAGTAGCACGTGACTGGCGTCACGAGTGACTGTTCTCGAGTTTAATAGGGTCACGTAGGTGGTAGGAACTCTTTACAGTGAATCTTTTGAGGAGATAGCTTTTACTTATGTTAATAAATAGATAAAATGAGATTAAACTGGTTACAGAAAATGGTTAGATAAAAATAGCCTATTCTGATACCTGGTTCCTTTATGCCTGCTGACTAGACACATAGTGTTTCAACTTTTATCCGTGTTAAGTAGGTATTCTCTGGCTTACATGTATGTAATGCCTACATACCTTCCTGAAGTCTATAAAAATAGAAGCTAAAACTGGTGCGTTAATAAGCTTGTAGAATATCAGGTGAAAGAAAGAAGAATTAAAGTGTATAGAGAGACTGTCTTGGCTGGTCACCACGTTGAAGCGAGCAATATTATTATAGTTTGCTGACAGTACTAGTAAGTGAAGACATCAATCCGTAGGCATGGCTATTCTTAGCAGAAGACAGAGAAAACAAACTGCTTTGCTTACAATATTCACTACACTGAAGTATGTATGCCCTTAGCAGAGCAGTACAAGTGTCAATGTGCTGCTGAGCTCCTCAAAATCCCCAAGTTATTCAGACAAACCTGCAGGAAGTCTTTGAAAATGTGGATCAAACTGCAATATAACTGCTTTCTCCAAATTCTACACTTCTGGAAATCTGTTGCCTCTTAATTTATGATGATGTTAGGGCTGTCAAATGGGAACGTACCTGTGACTTGTGAGTCACTGTGGGCAAGGACCTTTAGAGTTAAAAAACCACCCATTTCATCTATCTGGAGTTTCAAGCACAGATTCCAGACCTCAAGGACTTGTGCTCTAACCTTGGGTTCTTGCCATTCTTTTTAGCTCAGCTTTGTGCCTTGAGCTATTACAATAATGAACTTTCTTTGCTGCAAGCAACTGCATATTATAAATCAACATAAAAATCTAAATGATAGCTGCATGTATTTGATGCAGTGTTTATTAGGTAGGGAAGAAAAATAGATGAAGTAAATAAAGCTTTTGCCCTATCTCGTATGAAGGGGATAAAAAAACCCAACCAAACAAAAATAAACCTTCAGTACTATCCTCAAGAAATTAAGTTCCAAAAGTCAGGAACTGGTGCAGTATGTTCTCAGCCAGTTAAATGCTGCATATTATTTTAGCAAACATTTCCACTGGCAGTTGTTAACCTCGAGCAATAGAAATACGTTTGCAGAGGAGTAAAGAGCAACTAGGGAATCTGTTTATCCGCTCCCATAAAAGCTTTTTCTTAATTGATATGCAGAGTTACTATTTCAGAATTAATTAAAAACCAAGCTCATTTTAAGTGGCACCTTTGCTGCTTGAGTTTAATTTCTGAAAAACCACATTAACAGCATACAAACTATTACTTTGGTTATAAATGATATGCAAAATTAGTGGTACTGTGAGTATAAAAATATCCTTGACTTCGACAATTTTAAGGGAATAAAGGACCTTTACGAGCTCTTCTCTTCGGGGAAACGTTTTTCAAGTTCAGTAGCTGACAAATAGGGTGGGAATATTCAGCTCAGACCCAACCGGAGAGAAAACAGAGTGGGTTGTAATTTTATGACTCAGTAGAAGTGCCCCTCTGGTGTGGTAGGGGATTCGGCCCAACATGTCCTTCAGTGCAGCCTGGGTATTTTGTAATGACTTCCTGCAAGTCTTTTTGATCTTGACCATCTCTGTCCGTTGCTCTTAGGAAGAGATGCTCCATGATACTGCACTTGTCAGAGTGTTTTTCTGTTTCTGGAAAGAATTTGTTTCTCCTGTCAGGCCCAGCACAGTGTCTTTCTCAAAGAGCCTCTTCTGGGTGGCATTCTGGGAGCATCACCTCAGCACTGGCTGCTGCCCTGAAGGCAGCATTACATTCTATCCCCAGACTAGACAGCATTATAACTAGATGTGCAGACAAGACATTTTGATTGCTATATTCTGGGCCTTTTGACATTTGTGACAAGAGCCAGGAAAAAAAGCATAAAGATGCAGCGGAAGGAATTGGCTGAGGAGAAGCGAAGATAATGATCCAAGAGTGCAGAACTGAGTCGGTGAGTGCACGGAGGTGTAATACCATAGCAGAAATGCAGCACTGAGAGCCCTCTCTCATGCGGTGTTTTGGGAAAAGAATCAGACAGACCACCAGCTTACAAAAGAAGAACTGAACTGAGGAGGGCAAGGTACTAAAAGCAGGTGTGCCTAAGCTATGGAGAAGTTAGATTTCAAGAGTTCTGAAATGGGGCTCTTTCTACAGTCAGAAAACAGAAAACGAAAGTGTTAGTAAGAAACAGGGGGGAAAGCAGAAGAATCCTCCCTGGATCTAAGAAAGCTGGGAAGATCAATGAGAAAAGAGGAAAATTGTCTTACTTTAATTAATATTATCATCTTTTTCTGCCTGTCTTCATAATTAAAGTGTAAAACACGCCTCCATTTTTTCCTTTCCACGCCTGGTGCTGAGATACAAATCATCTCTGGGCTCACGACTACACTTCAGTGAAACGACTGACACGAAAGTCTGTAGACTTGGGGTGAGGCAGCATTTGTAGTAAGAAAGATCAGCTTGGTGAAAGGAATACTGTAATAGTTTCTATTATAGGAACACCTATGTCTCTTTTATGTCTGTTACTATGCTTTAGAAATGTGTTTGACTATCGCTAAGAATCATGAATGATTCAGTTTCCCAAGTAAGTCCCTGGAGAACAGTCTCAAAAGCAGACAGTTGAGAGTTCCCAGATTACCTGCTGGAGCTGGAGAGACTGATTCAAGGTCTTTCATGGATAAATTATCAGCTTTCCAAATTATCAGCTTTCCTGAAATGGAAAAAAAAAAGATACTGTGCTTCAGAAGGTCAGCTGGAGTTACCGGTATAAACTGAGGGTAGTCAAACATACTGGGGTTAACTATCACCTGGGTTTAAAGGCAGATGTAAAAGTGGTTGGTGGTTGGTGGGGTTTTTGGTGTGTTTTTGGGGGGGTGTTTTGTTTGTTTGTTTGTTTGGGGGTTTTGGTTGGTTGGTTTTTCCCTTGTTTAGCTGGTTGGTTTTTTCCTTGGTTGGTTGCTTGCTTGCTTTTTTCCTTGGTTGGTTGTTTTTTTCCTTGGTTGGTTGGTTGCTTTTTTTCTTGTTTGGTTGGGGTTTTCCTTGTTTGGTTTTTTCCTTGGTTGGTTGGGTTTTTCCTTGTTTGGCTTTTTCCTTGGTTGGTTGGGTTTTTCCTTGTTTGGTTTTTTTTTTTTTCCTTGGTTGGTTGGGTTTTTTTTATTATTTTGCCCTTTTTTTGTGGGTTTGTTTGCTTGTTTCATTGTTGGATTTTGTTTTGGGGTTTTTGTTGTTGGTTTTTTTTTTTAATAGCCATGTGACTTTGCTGTTTATCTCATTTAGTAACTCCAAAAGTTAGCACCCTCACCAGAATTATCACCAGCTAAAACCACGGTAGGAACCCTTAATTTCATTTTGGAGATACATCCTTTGAAGGAAGGAAAAGAACACGGAGCCTTTCAGTTACCAAACACCCGTTCTTTCACGTTACTGCAAATCTCTCAGACTTCAAACAATTAAAAATCAGCTTGAAAAAGCAGAGGTGGTATTTGATGATTCCAAACAGATGGCTTACGGGGAAAGCTGCAACTTTTACTGCTGACAATAAATGTTCAAGAGTTAACCGATCGGAGCGTGGAAAGGAGTAAACAAAATTTTCCCTTCATTTAATTGTGCGATGCAAGTTAAACATTCTGCATGAAATTACTGTCAAAAAGCAGTAAGAGCAAATATAGAACTGGTTTTGACGTGCATACTTTTAAGTTAGTAAGCGCCATTGTACCAACCGTGTGGAGAATGAAGCCCTTAAGAAAATCCATGATCAGTTTTTCTTCCCTGGTCCTTCACTGATAGTATTTCTTCAGTGCTGCCACAGAAGCTAATAGAAATTTTGCTACGGGCTTGAAATGGAAAGCTTCAAGCACTTTGTGTTATAATAAAGATACGCTGAAATTGTGTAAGCTACTCTTGCCTTCTAAATGTAAAATACTCTGTTTACCTGATCCTATTAAATAGGAAAAACTCCTATTTAAGCCAGACTTTTATTGGTTACAGTGGAGTCTTTCAAAAGATATCTCACAGAAATGTATTTTTTTTTCCCAGAAGGGAAGACTACGATATATATATGTAAAAAAGGGAATAAAATTATTAAAACTAACACTCTACTGTGCTTAGTTTCGCTACTTAATTTCTCCTGGCTAACTCTCAGCAAAGAGGATGATTTTTCCTAATGATTTATGTGATTTATTTTTTTTATAAAGAGGACTTCCAATAAACAAAGATAAGCTTCTCAACATAGGTTCCTCATTTCAAGGGATACCAGATATATTTAATGCAAACCCTGTAGATGGGAAGCATGGGTCTGTACTTAATATTCCGTAGGAATTCATAAGGTGTGTTGAAATACCATCACTACTGGGGTTATCCCATCCCATCCCGTCTCCTCATAAAGATCTCAGTGCTGTTGAGTAGAACAGTTGTGAAACCAACTGGATCTGTTGGAGCCATTGAATCTGGTGGAAACATTGGATCTGTCTGAGCCATTGGATCTGGTGGAGCTGTTGGATTTGGTGGAGCCATTGAATCTGGTGGAGCAGGTCCAGAGAAGGGCTGTGAAGATGATCAGAGGGCTGGAGCACCTCTGCTACGAGGCCAGGCTGAGAGGGTTGGGGTTGTTCAGCCTGGAGAAAGCTGAGGGAGACCTTATTGCAGCCTCCAGTACCTGAAGGGGGCCTGTGGGAAAGCTGGGGAGGGGCTGTTTACAAGGACATGTAGTGATAGGACGAGGGAATAATGGTTTTAAACTACAGAAGGGTGGATTTAGGTCAGACATTGGGAAGAAGTTCTTTACTCTGAGGGTGGTGAGACACTAGAACCGGTTGCCCAGGGAAGCTGGGGCTGCTCCATCCCTGGAAGTGTTCAAGACCAAGCTGGACGGGGCTCTGAGCAACCTGGTCAGTGGGAGGTGTCCCTGCCCGTGGCAGGGGGGGTTGGAACTGGGTGACCTTTAAGAACCCTTCCAGCTGAGGCCATTCGGTGCTTGTAGGAACGGCCGCAGCCATTTGTCAGGGAGGTTCCTGCCACCTAGTGGGAAGCACCCAGCTGACACCAGTCACACCAGCACCCGACTCCCTCTGTCCACAGAGCGGCCGTGCGACTGCTGTGTCTAACCCGTCAGAAAAACAAACAAATAACAACAAAAAAAAAGGGCTCCTTTCCAGGCCTATCGGCTCTACGAGTCTCTCTTCTGCTCGATACACTAAGAAACATCGCCTCTGATTAATCCGTAGCTGTGCTGGCTACGCCTCATCGATCCTCATTAATATCCTTGTCTGTTCAGTCCTATACAATAAACTGCTTCTGAACTGCTTCTGGAAGAGACCGAAAGCTCCCACGTCGGGGGATTTAGGGGGGGAGAAAACAAAGCCCCCCACCAAGCGAGGGGAGGAGGCTGCAACTTCCGTGCCCTAAGGGCTGGCGGCCCGCCCGCCGCCATTTCCCGCCTCTACCAAGGGGGGCTGCTGGGAGTTGTAGTAAGGAGCGGGAAGAAGATGGCGTCCAAGATCTGCGTGGTGCTGCGGCCCGTGAAGAGTATCGTGGTTCGCTTCTGCCCCTTCGAGTCAAACGTGGAGAGCACCAGGTGAGGGGGCTGCGGGGCGGGGAGCTGCCGGCCGCAGCCCCGCGGCGGGCTGGGCGTGCTCCGGCCTTCGGGCCCGCGCCCGGCGGGGAGGCCTCGGCCCGGGTTCCTCCTGCTGTAAACCGCCCGGTGCCCTTCCTGCGCCCGCGGCGTGGGTTCTGTGCCTTTCACGGCAGGCGTGAGGCGCGGGATTCCTGCCTCTGCTTGTATTTATTTAGAGGTTAGAGGCCGGGGTGATACGTGCCCGCGGTGCGGCCTGTGGCAAGGGGCAGGGGCCTGCTCTCCAGGACCAGGGGCGGCAGCCCCCTCAGCCGGCTCCGGTTGCTGCCCTGCCTGCTAAACCCGCTGTCGCTGCGGTGCCCTGTCACTTGCTCTCCCCGTAGCCAGCAGCAGGAAGAAGCCGCCCTGGGAGCGAATGACAACCAACCAGTTTATGAAGAAAAATGAAAATGATTTTGCTGATTGATTTATTTTTAATTACTCAGCTGGGTTACAGTTGAGAGAAACACAGAAAATGCGTACCCTGAATTTCTGCAGAATTCTTTGGTAGGCTTTTTATGTGTTAGCATGTAAGGGCTACCCATTTGGATCTTAAAGAGTGATAATCTGATAAGAAATACCTGTTTGAAATGATACTTGTTTCTAGTTGTATTTCTTTATATTTTCTTTCTACTTTTGTTGCTCAGCAATACCAGGATCTTCAAAATACTTTTAGCAATGCGCTTACTAGAGTTTCGACCTACTTAAAATATTTTCAACTCTATTTTCAGGAAATTTCTTGGATATATAAATCATAAAAGAATCCAGGCCACGAACAGAAACTGTGAAGTGATGGCTGATGTCAGACATGATGGGTCTGAGCCACTTGTAGATGTCATGTTTGGTAAGGAGCTCATTTTTAATCTTGACACCAAAAAAAGAACCCCAAACTTCTGTGTTTGAGTTGTTACGATGTTATTGGTTATGTTTGTGGGGTTTTTTACACGGTGGTTATTTTTGGTTTGGTTCTGGACCTTAGCTAGGTGTTGTGCAGCAGGGAGGAAGGAGCCTGATGTCTATTTAAATGGGTGTATATGTCTTTGTGCTACAGTTCAGTTGGGGTTTTTTTTCTGATCTAAGATCCATCAGATCTAACTTTGGGGTAGAGTCTACTTTTGTAGTGACATGTGTGTGACCTTGCAGGCAGGCACAGTTCCGGGGAAGTAAGTGTAGCATTCTTTGGATGCAAGAACCTGTTCACCTTCTGTAATTTTTTAACGTTATCTGTGATGGGGAGGGGATCTCGGTCTTGAGAACAGAAAAGTTGAATACCTTTAGCTGCTTATGCAACTTGAATAACTCGTGGTGTGACCATACATGCTCAGATGGACTCGCATGACGAGGTCAACTGATGTACAAGAGATTTCTTGGTTTCCTTTGAGGGGATAGTGAGCAGGCAGGGAACGGATGGTGGAAATTGCATCAGTTCTGGAAGCTGCCCAGCTTCTAGGCTGTGAACAGATGGCTCTAATCTGCTTTTGTCCTTTTCTCTGGCTACGTCTTCCTTCCTGCTGTGCTGTAATGGACCGATATGTCATGTAGCCCGTTACAGTTCTCATTGTTATTGATTCTTGATACCCGCTTTTCTCTAAATCTCCATATATTTAGTCAGTTGGTAGAAATGTCAAGAGTGTTGAATGTACTTCGTTCTGCTCAGGGAAGTCGAGTTATATCATCGTTGACCTTGCTTATTTCTCTCTTCCCCCGTAGCCTCTGTCTTTCCCATCCTTGTCTCTGTGATGTATTGAGACTTAACCAGTAAAGTTTAATGTATTTCACAGCATAAACCCAAACCAATTTATTTTCCTAATGCCAAGAGCTACAGCTCTGAACATTTTTGTTTTCTAAGAGCTGATTCTTTTCCAAGTGAGGAGTTTGCAGCCCTTTTATTTGTCTGGAACTTGGATGCCATGCCTGGTGTTGCATTATATGGGTCCGAGCGTAGCTTTTGTATTGGCAAATCTTGGGGAAAATAAATAATTACCTTAGGTACAATACAGAATTTCTACTGCCTCCTCCCTGTTTTGAAATATTTTCTTTCAGAATTGCAGAAATCCTCGTGCTCTCTCTATTTTTTTTTTCACGTTATAACCACCAGCTTGTGTAAAACATTTTGTTCTTTTGATTTAAAGAAGTTAAAGGGACCGTGGATGACACGTTGCTAAAATGCTGAGCCATGTGTGGATGTTGTGCCTTGTGAGATGACTTTTGAGGGCGTAACATGAACCCTTCTCATCAAATACGAGTCCTTACCATAGATCTATCCAGACAAATGCTTCAGATTTACTCAAATATGCAATACAGAAGTGAAAACTACATGTGCATTGTGTGCAGTTTAATATATTTATTTGTTTGCTAGCGGTGCATAATTAACATAGCTGCTTGGTGGTGGTGTATGATCAGATTCCTTGGGAAGTGGAGTACTTTCCAAGCAGGCAAGATGAACAGGGTGTTTGGATTCATAAATAAAAAAGAGAGCTGCACGCTAAAGTAATTGTGACTTAGATTTTTGTGGCCTCTAAAATGTTTTCCCCTTTCCAGCTGATGGAGATCGACTGATAATGAAGGGAGCCAACTTGACGACGATTGAAATGTTAATGGCGTTGGGGTCCAGATGTAATGCAAAAGAGCTGAAGGAAGAGCAGAAGGGCAAGAAGAAGAGTGCTTGAAGAGCAGAAACCCAACTGTGTTTGCATTTACACACGTGTGAAGCAGCAAGCTACGCAGAAGGCTTTTCTCCTGCGCAACAAAGTCTGAAAGAGAGAGCTGGCCAAAGCACTGACCAGTTGAACATGCAGCAGAATGAACCATTTAAATGTTCCCCTGAAGGAAGACCCAGTGGAGCAACAAATCTTCTTAACACTAGTGGGTCAGAGTGGCTCAAGGTGCCTGAACGTGCCTTTCTAAGCAGCTGCCTCTCAGTTGTCTGCATGTTGGACTTTATAGCACATGTATTTGCATATAAATGTGAATAATTCACGTTGACCATTAAATTAATATTACAGTGAAGCCAAATCTCTTTGGACATTATTTCCATCAAAATTTCTCGACAGTGGCATGCCAAATATTATTAGAGTGGTTATTCTTTTGGGAAATAATTACATATCAAACTTCGCAGAAAAGGTTGGAACGTCGTCATTCTTGACTTAGCTGAGGGACAGCGAGCTGCAAACACGGGGTGGGTTTTGTAATACTCTGTTTATGATGCATCTGTTGCCACAGGTGTAGCTAAGTTTAGTTCAAAGGGAAAGATAAATTATGATTTTTTGATAACTGGAGAAAAGGGCTCCCTTTGAAGTTCAGTTTTGTCAAATTTTTCTCACTCGCTTTTGAACTTACGAACTATTTCATGAAATAGTTTATAAAGATCGTGAAATAGTTTATAAAGATCGTGAAATAGTTTATAAAGATCATGAAATAGTTTATAAAGGTCGTGAAATAGTTTATAAAGATCATGAAATAGTTTATAAAGATCATGAAATAGTTTATAAAGGTCGTGAAATAGTTTATAAAGATCAAAGGCAGAGCTTTAGCTGCTGTTTGTAGCCCTATGTTCAGCTCTGTTTATTAAAATAAGTGTTTAGCTGCAAAGCTGGGTGGGTTTGGGTGTGTTGATCTCTCCTCGGGCTGGTGAAGGTGTCAACTGCTCGCATATTTCACGTGCAGCAGTTTTATTCTAGTTCAATTCACAACGAAAATGTAATTAAAGTTCCAGTTTGGACGCTTGCAGGACCGGTGCTGTTGAGAGGCATTTTAGTTCTACCTGTTGTTCATCAGAAACCTGACGTCTATAAATTGTAGTACATGTATTTCCAAAGTCATTTTGGCAGCAAATTCAGGGTGTGGATCTGAAACGATGGATTTTTGGATGGTTTTGCCCTGATTTGTAAATATTTTTGCTTTCTGAAAGCAACGTTGTTTCTCAAGGTCATTCTTTGCAGCTTCTTCACCGGGGTGCTGAAGTCAAAGAGGTCATCTCTATGCTGGAGAAGCCAGAGGTGTGCTAAAGGTGTTTGGTGATACCTTACGGTGGCCTGCTCCGTGTGTTCACAGCAAATAGAAGAGAGTGAGCTAAGGTGACTGGAGCAAATAGGTCCATGAAATTTAGAGGTGGGAACAATAGGCTTAGTCTGGGATGAATCTCTCTCCTCTGCCGTCTGTTAGCCCTTTTTTTATTAGGTCACCAACTCTTCTGAGTGCTTTCAGAGTGCTGGGCTCCTTAGCCTGCTGGTGAAGGAGTTACAAGAACCTCTGAAACTGTTTGAATGGAGTTTAAATCCTGTCGAGCTACAAGAGTATCCTGGAAAGTGGACCAAATAGAAATAAGGCTCTGCAAAGACAGTTTTGTTTTGCTTTGGCTTTTTTTCCAGTTCAGAAGAACATCGCACAGCATGATTTTACCTGAAGAAGCCTTACGGGGAAAGTGAGAATTGTTCAGGTGGACAAACACTGCAGAATTATTCATTCCCCAGTTAGTCATCTATTCATATGCTCAAGAGCCCTCTTACTGTAATGAATCCGGGATTTTTGTGACTTTTTTTTATCCTTTTTTTTTCCTTTGACAGTTCGTACAGTGATGTCACTGTGTAAAACTTGTATTTACACGTGAAGCACTCGCATCCACCTCAAATACTTAAACAGTAAACCAGGGCTTAAGCAATACTGAGTTTCTGTAGTGTTTATATTGGCCCAAGATTGGGATTTATATTTATGAAAAGGGGGGGAAAAAAAATGGAAGATCCTAATTGAGGCTTTTTATAGCTCAAATAACCCCTCTGCACTGTTGAAGGTGATTATTTTTAAGTTGGGTTTTTTTCTTTGCTCTCATGGGTAGGCATCCTGCTCTGTAAAGACATCCTCTTACTTGGTGCTTTCGCGTCAACCCTGAGGTGTCCACCCAGCATTGGAGATGCTTTGGCCTGGGCCATCACCGTTGAGAGACGAGTGCCAATCCGGTGGATGAGCTCTTAGCTGATGTCGGTTTTGCTCTGTGTATCAGCAGCTGCAGTTTGCAGTGGTAAAACTGTGCGTGAAAAAGAAGGAATGACTAGGATTTGCATACGTATGGTATAAAGGAAGACATACAGGCAGAAAAATCAAGCTAAAAGTGTTCATTCTCAAGCCTCTGAGATGCTGAAGTGATATATAAACAAGCAACCTGGGCCAGGAGGTGCTCCTCTGGTGATTATTATGCTAATACATAGAAAACTGCTCTCCCTGTACCGTGGAGATAAAGGTACAAATTTATTTTTCAAGTATGTTAAAGATAATCTTGTAATGAATTTCTTCCCGAAGCGTTGAGGCGACTGTTGCAAGCTGTTCACGTGGCATCAATTTCTGCTGTTGTCTGACTGACTGAAACAAAGCCCAGCGAGCTGCTGGCTCTGACATCTTCCTGACATGCACAGTCTGGGGCCGTGGAAGCGGAGGGTATTAAGGTCAGTCATGCAGAACAAAGCGTGGCTGGGTGAGCATTGACTTTGCATGTTATTATTCTTAAGCCCGCTAATCTTGATTACTATACCCCACCAGAAATGTGGGCACTTGCCTAAATATAAAAGGAACTGGAACAGGCCCTAAAACCACCAGGATTAACTAAATACAAACACCACATCCGTGTAGGGTGTCTGATAGCAGGTGATGACATTAAAACGTCAAGATCCCTCATACCTCAGAGATTTAAAACAATGATTAGAATCACCTTGTACATTTTATTGTACAATTAGCTACTCCTTTAGAAGTTTTTTGGTCAATGCATAGGAGAAAATAATCCTGAAACAGATGAATGTGCCGCTCGGGTAAGGCGCTGGCCGGGGTACTCCCTTTTTAAATAGCTGTAGCATTGTTTTGAGATGAAGATGATGGTATCTTTAATAAAAGTTTCACTAGTGCAGATTTCCACAGCTGACTTTTAACTACCTGCACGCCCAAAGAAGTACAAAATTGCAATGCCCTGATGCCTTTCTTGCGAGGTAGAAACTTGGACTTCACGCAGGCCAGTGCAAATTTCTGTTCTTTGTTATTTGCAGGCATCTCAGTGTGGGCGATTTCATACTGTAGATACTACAGACTGTAGGGAAAAACTGGGTGCAATACAATAGTGCTGTGCAAAGCCCGCTTGAGGAGTGGAAGGTGGTTTAAATCTCATTTATTTTGGAACCGTTGCAGTCTGCTATGTTTTTGCTGTTTGTGAACATGCAAAAGGTGCCATCAGAAAATTGCCCCCAGTATTTGCCCAGTTGGATGTGGAGGAATGAATTCGTTTTGGTTGGCTCTTCCTAGTTCTTCACTGCTACCGTATATGGATTTAATGACCAAGGAGTTTATATGGTGTAAGGAAGCCAAAGGATACATATATATATAGTCCTAGACTATTTAATTTTAACAGTTCTCAAGAATTTTGCTCAAAAATGTGTTTTCTGCATGCACTGTCTCACCCGCTCTCCCCTTGGAGTCACCTTCAGACTCGGAGGTCACCTATCAGCAGTGCCTCTCTCAACTGCCCTTCCCTCCCTTCTCCTGGCCTAATAGCCTTTTTCCTTCCTGGTAGGGTTGGATCTCATCCAGTCTCACCTCTCTCCACCCCCAGTCACTCTTCTGAGCCTTTTTGATTACCTGTTAAGAGCTTGCAGTAGCTTCAAGCAGCCAAGTTGCTTTGTTCCTGGAAGACCACTTCTTGTTCTCCCTCAGCTTTGCTCTGTATGCTGAGAAATGTAGAGACAGAGCAGCATGACCGATTTAAAGGTGCTGCTTTGCTTCTGATAGTCTTTAACTTCACAACAATTAAGTTTACATTTACTTGACGTTGAGCAGGCCTTCTCGAGTTTTCACAAAACTGAGCCTGTGCCCGGGGAGAGATGTTAGGGGTGTGAGAGCAAAGGAGTCGCCGACCTGTTTTGATGATGTCTGAAGTTCCAAACTGCTACTTGAAAGCCAAGTTAAGGTGAGCGTAGAGACTCTGCTTGACATAAAGTACTGCCAGCAGAGGTGAATAACGTATCAGAGAAGATTTCAGCATTGTGCTTCACCAGATGAAGAGAGTTTGTCTTGCTTACATACGGAAAGAACGCTTCTTTTAAGACAAAACAGCTGCAAAAGAGGGTGGGAAGTCCTGTTTGTGAAGGGAGTGCTCAGTCAATAGAAGCAAAGCCTGGGAAAGAGTCTTCACAGACAGGTTTTCACACCGCGGACTGGCAACCCCTGCAGGAAGTTCAGAGGACAGGCAGAAGGCGAAGCAGCCCATTCTCGCCTTACTCAGGCGCTGCTTGCCTGGTTTTCGACCCCTCCACCCTTCTTCAGTGAGAAGACCAGCCTTGCTGTAAAAATAGCGTGGTCAGCACACAAGGCCAGCAAACCCGATCATTCAAATTCATCTCAAACGGTTTCTTGCACAGATTCACTGAATTGTCTTTTCATTACTGCCGAGCTTGAGTGGTTCAAATCACGTCAATAAAAGAAATTAGAATTATTTTCGTGGAGCTTTTAAGGTCTTTGTCTAGGTCGGGCTTTGTAGGACTTGCCTTCAAAATCCACTTCTCAAAGTGGATTTCAAAGTATTTACTGGAAATGGTAAATTTAAGAATCGGATGATTATTTCTTCCTTTCCTCCACGTAGCTAGATCAGTATCAAGCTATGCTGCACAGAAAAGAAGTGCCAGAAGCCCTACCAGAAGCTATCTTGTGGCAGAAGCAGAGGAAAAAAATCAGGGAACTGCAATGTAATTTCTTACTTCCTTATGGATTTTCTCTGGCCTTGATGTTGGTAGATATGTAAGATCACATCTTGAGAAACCCAAACACCATGAGGCTTTTCAAGTCCAGAAGAGTAAACTGGAGAATACCTGCTGGTCCTGCACGGTTGGCTGAGATGCCAGAGGCAAGAATTTTCTTAGAAGGTCTTTTGAACACAAGTTGTGTAGTCAACGCGCTTGGCAACCTCAATGCGTTGGGAATGGGATAATAATAATAAAAACTTGCTTTAGCTTCCAAGAGGTTTTTTTCCCCCTAGGTTCTTCTACAGTCCATGAAAGAGGAGGTCTTTTCTGAAAGCAAATCAAAACTGGAAGCTACTGCTTGAGGCTGTCTCTTCCCACTGCGTGCAGATGCGAGGAGACGCGCTTTTTCTGGCAAAAGCTGACCTGCCTCAGCCGTGCCCCAGGGCTCTGGTTCGCACCTAAGCCCTTGTCGCTCCAGGATGAAGTCCTTTGGCAGCCCTCATCTGGTAGATGGGCTACACATATTCCCGCCTTACGGCAGGATTTCGCTGGACACGAAGAGCAGCGGTCGCAGTCCCCCTCACTCCAGCGCTGCTGGGAAAGGCGGTGGTGTCCACCTCACACTGAGAAGACCCTTCCTCTATAGAGGACAAGTGTCAGGCTCTACTCGCTGTACTTCTACTTGGTAACAAGCTGAGAAGGAAGAGTAGTGCAATCATGATAAATGAAACCTTTTTTTTTCCTGAGATTCCTTCACAGTGGTTAATATCCTTAGTAATGAAACTCATAATGTGCAATAAACCCCAGAACTTTACCCACCCCTTTCAAAATCCAGTAGGCACATCTGTAATTTGTGATACTAAATTTCATAAGCTAATTACTCCTCACTGTAGAAACGTTTCTTTTATAATTATTTATCCCAAATTTCTTGTCCTTGCCCTTATGTCCTTATGGTTCCAGACCACCCAGAAAGGACAAAGTTGGGGGGCGAGGGGAGTATTTGGGTTTATTTATAGAGCTTTGAGATAAATTTTTGTACATCTGAGGTTTCTAAAAAGCCGGAGTATTATCTTTCTGAAAGTCTCTGCTGTGAGCAGGTATCCCCCACCGATACACTTTTATCTGGTTCAAAGGCCTTTTCAGTGCTAAAACTACAGCTGTGGACAATTTGTACTCATCTTGATCATTTTTTATTGCTATAACGATTACGCCGATTATCAAATTCTGAAGATAAATATTTTTATACTAACGTTTGTTATTCAGGGTAGATACTGCCGCTAAAATAAAGAGGGGCTTTCAAAGCCGGACACAAGCTCGTGTATCTGCAGTCATTGTGAACTGGACTGGAGCTGACATCAGGTCATTTTTGTCTGGAATGAGGAAAATGAAGCCTGGAGTGCTCTTTCTGGGCACTGCAGGCTCTGGAGCTTTCTCTCCCATCACTGAGGCAGGGTACCACCAGTGAGCTGTCACCCTGTTGCTACAGTCAGCTTTGCCCTGGGTGTAAACATTTCCCTTTACACCTGCTTTGAACATGCTGCTGCCGGCGTGTGGGACGGACACTGAGGCTGCCGGCGCGGTGACTGTATTACAGTAACGCTCTGTGGTGAGGCTGGGGGCGTGAACCTGCCCGTCCTCAACAGCCACCCGTGCCAGGGCAGAGGCTGCAGTGCCCAGATCCACAGCAGAGACTCCTTGGACCTGTGTTTCTTGGGCTAAGCCATGCTGGAGAGTTAAGTTGGCTTTGTTTTGACTTGAAAACTCAGATGTAGCTCACAAAGCTCATTGATAAAACACGGGCTGTGCCCAGCTCTTTCAGCTCAAAGGTAATGAAATGCTGATACACTAGAAGATCTTGTGTGTATTGACATACAAACGAAAACTTGTAGGTTCGTGTTTTGCTACATAATCCCTGGTCTAGCATTGCCCAAGCAAATAGCTCCTGAGCTGGAGTGAAGCTTACCCAGGCCAGCTATGCAACCATAGCACGTGTTTCATCATGTCAGCTCAGTGATGACACGGCTGGGAAGGGAAAACCACGCTTGTACAACAAGGAAAAAGAAACAAAGTTGTGCTGCCTATGCGATTTTTCTCATCCATGCCTTGGGGGTGAGTAGCTATTATTCACGGACTGGGGTTTTTTGTTTGTTTGTTTGTTTTTTTCACAGCTAGGGATAGGCTGCAAAGTAAAATTTGGGCCGTCACCACAATTTTCCTGGCATTTTTTTAAAGCTTTCTTAAGAGGTGACCTTGTCTAGCAGAAGCCTACCACTTAGAGAAGGTACTATACATACATGATACCTCTGTATACTTGAAGGAGAGCGACATCCTCCCTTTTACACAGTAAAGCAAAGTGTATCAGATTGGGTTGCTTCCAAGTTAAACATATGGGCAGTTTACTTATTAGTAAAGGTCTAGGGTAAGAGTTACACCTCCTGTGCAACCTGATCAGTGATATGTTGCCGACGAGGAGGTGGTGGTGCCCTGCCCTGCCCAAGCAGCAGGTGTTATGACTCCAAAAGACAAAATACGGCTTACCTTGCATACAAGGAGTAATGCTATGGCTGCGTGAAGAGAAACCTCAGGGTTGGCCAGAGCTTCCCAAGTCTCACGTCAGATGAAGCATCACTGCACGCCGCACACTTGCCCAAAGGACTAGAACAAAGGTCTCTGTGCACTCTTCTGCTTTGCTCCTTTCCTTTGCACTTGGTAATGAAGGACTGCAATATCCTCCTCTCCAAGAGATGCGAGGGCTTGACTACCTTGGGAAAGCATTCACTCTGGCAGGACCAAGCTGCCAAGGCGGTGGTTGCTCCTAACCATGGCTACGTGCTTTCCGTGCAGCTAATTTCCACAGGGAAAAAAAAAAAAAATACACTTCTCGTTGTAAACTTGATTTTCCTTTTCTTGGACAATATATAGTCTAAGGTGGAAATGGGCAAAACTTCAGAGAACTTCAGCTGTCCGCACCAGAACAGCAATATGTGGCATAGGAATTCAACGCTTTCCACGTAGATTTGCTGCTTCTCTTTGGGTCTATCTCGAGGGAAGAGGAGATTGTACACACGAAACATGTCTGACCGTGATGTCAGCTTCAAACCAGGCAGGAACTGGGATTTACAGAGCTGGATCCCTGTGGCCCAAGCATCTCTGAGTAACTGACCATTTTATTTTGGCTCGCAGAGTAGGGGCCACGTTTGAGCGGTACGTGCACTGTACTGTCACAGTAAAAAACAATGTGTATTTTGTAGCCCAGCCCACTTGTGCCTTTTCACCCAGAAGAATACATCCCCGCTCCCTCTAGCTACTTTATTTGCTGTGTGTGATACCACAAATTTCATCACTGCCCTGTTTCGAAGAAGTTTTGAGGTGTGGTTTTGACAGTATCACAGCCAGTACTCCACATCACCGGCTTAATTTGCAAAACATCCTATTTCTGTAAAAATCGAGAGAGGTTTTTCACTGTACCCTAACAGCCTGCGTTTCGGCAAAGAGAGATAAGATTCTCTTTTCTTTCTACATCTTATATGAACTTCCGTGCCTGGACCTGAAAAAAATTGTAAGGAGAATAATCAAGCCAAACGACTTGTGGGAGGATTGAAAAACATTGCAACGTTCTGCACAGGTAGGTAGCTGGATCTCCCTGTGTACTTCAGATCCGGGAATACCGTCTCACCACTAGATGGAAATAGTGGATTTTACATCTTCTGCAGCATTATCAGCACTTATACCTGAATACAATTTGCATAACATAAGCCATCTGCAGGTGGCATCGCAGAAATGTGGATCCGAAATCCTTTGGTGGCATACAAGGAGTAAAGCCAAGATTTCCATTTCTAGAAATTGTACGTTTTATACTGAACTGAAGACTTCCTAATTCCTGGAGGATGATTCTGGTTTGCTTTTTCATTTACCCTTTCTGTAAGCAACCAGAAAAGAGCTGTAGGACAGATGGCATTTTGGTTCCGCTAGCGTGAATTGAGTCGTAAACATCAACCTAAGTTAAAATTTACTCCGAAGTCTCTTGCGCCAGGCAAGCGAACAAAACCACCACCAACAAAGAGATAAAAGTGGAAGGAAGTTGAAAGTCTTGTGTTTCAACGTACTTACTCAATGACCAAAACAAGCAAGGTGGCTCGCTGCCTTATGAGCAGACGCTCTGGTGTTGTTTGCTTATTAAAAGCCGGCCTATAGTCAGAGAAGTGGAAGGTAATTAAAGGCAGCTCTGGAAGGAAGGATAGTTAAACAGAAGGACTGAAAACCGAGCTGATTTCTTAGTGTGTGACAAATCTGA
Organism: Ceryle rudis; assembly: GCA_033439905.1. Taxonomy (NCBI): domain Eukaryota; kingdom Metazoa; phylum Chordata; class Aves; order Coraciiformes; family Cerylidae; genus Ceryle; species Ceryle rudis. The sequence continues at coordinate 1,213 of JAAGNO010016206.1, read as the reverse complement.
CATTTTCTAGGAAGTACTGGCTCTTCCAACTGATTCGGTTTAGCTCTACTAAGTTGCCTCGCTGCAAAGCGTAAAGGGAAACGTCCTTCTTGCACCAGAACGTTTGGATTCAGGGCATCTTCTCATGGTGTGAAATGCTGGAACCGGCCCAGAGACCTTGCTGTCTTCTCTGGCTTTGACACCTCCATCCCAAACTCCTCCACAAAAGTACTAGCAGAGAAGCGCAGCCACGGCTACTCCCCCCAAAAACTCCAAGCCACTAGGCATGAATTTCCAGATTTTTGGGTTTTCTGGTCAGGAGAAAAAAAAAAATCTATGGGTTTCACCCAATCTGACACGAGGCCAAAAGCAGCAGAGATCGGCATAACCCTGATGTTGGAAACGAATCTTGGGGATACATTGGAATCGGGATTTCTGTTGTGACTTAGAAATAGCGGCTTTCTCACAGAATATGTCAGTAAATCTCTCTGCTCACCTGACAGCATTTGACAAAAGATTGGTGCAAACCTCACGGAGCCTGGTAACCGGTGTGCATTTCATGATGGTACTTCTGTGCCCGTGTACAGTTGTGGCAGCTCCTCTGTTTTCCTTTAAGAAGTAGGAGTTGGGGTATGACGGTTCGATACGGACTAAACCCAAGGTACCAAAACTGTATTTTTCCAGCGCTGAAGCACCAGGTCGTGTTCAGGCTTTGATTTTTCCCGCGTACTGCAAATACCTGCGTTCGTTCTGCATTTTGATTGAGCTTGTTTGCTACCTGCTCGCCGTGTGTACATAACAGGTCTGCTCCCAGGTCGCAGTGAGCTAGGGATTGCTACTGTGATACCCCAGTGGGCTTTGGGGGGATGCTGGGAAGGCCTGCAATCAAGCCCCATAAACTGTTTTGGGATGCTGACTGCTTCTCGTTCTGTCTTTGATGATGCCCTGTGCTTGTTTGTTCCCTAAAAACACGGTATGTAGTTTAATTATTACATTAAATTAAAATAATCCCCTGGACCCAATATCCTGGAGAGCAGCTTTGAACCCCGCTAGGTGCCGGGCGATGTTTGCACCCCAAGAAGCATTAAGGCCTCCACATCCCCGAGGGATGGCTCCGGCAGCATCCCACCGTTTCTGGGAGCCCGGTTCCGAGCCGGGCTTAGAATAATTTAGAGTGTCTTTTCGTCATGTCTGATACTTGTAAGATGAGAACTGTGAAAAAGACAATTCAAAA
>JAAGNO010016204.1:0-10779 GCA_033439905.1 Ceryle rudis | reverse complement strand
GAATCTTTGAGGATGAATTTTTATATAAACAATTTTATTATTATTATGCATTTGATAATTGCATTTTCAGCTGGTGCCTGGATTTAGTGTCTGTGGCTGTTCTTCACTTGACCCCTCTGATAGTAAAATCTGCATGGTGACTGAAAACAGAAGTCCATAAAACTACCTGTGTCTGCCACTCAACAGCCAGCCATGAATCTCTGGAGGAGGACTCAAGGTCCACCAGACTCTTCAGCCTGCCCAAATGTATTCATCCAGGATCCTCACCGTATAACTCAAGCCACAGTTATTTCACCAGCAGATTTACAGTGGATTTAAAACAAAGGATTATTTACACTGCTGTGGGGCCAGCAACAAATTACAAAGAACTGGAGGTGGCAGAAGGAGCCGCCAGTGTGGAGACTAATTGCTATTAACCCACGGCTTCATCACTCAGCTTCTGAGCTGCAGGAAAGTTATTGTTCCCAGGGGCCTCTCACACTTAGGCATTGAGAAATATTGTTGGGAAATCCGATCAGTCATGCAGTCTGGACCATAAAACAATGCCGCCTGCTCAGGGCTCTCTCCACACAACTGGCGTTAGTTTTCTTCATTTCATCGTTTCTTGCTTTGCTGCTTGGGGTTGAATTTATCAGCCTGACCAGCACTACGTGCGTCAGTGCTGGGCATCTCTCCTGTACTCCCCTTGCAATACAGCAGCCCCTGCTCTGGATGCTTCACTCCCTTCTGCCAGTGTCTTTCTGCTCACATCCTTTAGGTCATTCCCCCTTTGCTCCTCTTGCAGCCTTGTCCCCCTTCCCAAGCCACCCAACATGCAAAGAGTCAGTTCCCAACCAGGCTGATGACAGCAGCTGAATTCAGCCCTGTTAGCAGCCTCAGTCATCCCAGTTCTGCCAATCACTCTCCTGTTTGACCTGCTCAGGCACTGACCAAAAATAGCCCGTTAAACTGACAGAACTTTCTTTCCCTGCTGTTCGGTGACACCTTTAAATAGCACTGAAGTGTCCGAGTCAGAGACTGCACTTGTGCCAGGCACTGCACCAACAGCACGATGGGCTCAGCCACAGGCATCCCTGGTCTCAAGAGCTGGTCCTAGTCTTAGGGGGTTTTAGAAGAAGTTCCTGGCTCCTTTGGGGTCTTGACCCCCACTTTGGTCAGGACAGACATCACCAACCTTGCTAAAGGTGTCTGCTCCAGCACAAAGATGCACATTGTCGGGACCAGATCCATCAGATCAGGCTGGAGATGTTCAGAGGACTCAGGCTTCTCAGAGCCATTTTATAGAATTGTAGAATTGTTTTGGTTGGAAAAGACCTTCAAGATCATCAAGTCCAACTGTTCCCCCAGCACTGCAAGGGCACCACTAAAACACATCCTTCAGCACCACATCTCCATGACTTTGAAACCCCTCCAGGGATCATGAGGACTCCACCACTGCCCTGGGCAACCTGGGACAGGCCATGACAACCCTTGTGGGGAGGAAATTGTACCTCATGTCCAACCTAAACCTCCCCTAGCATAACCTGAGGATGTTCCCTCTCGTCCTATTGCTTATTCCTTGGGAGAAGAGACCAGCACCACCTGGCTCCAACCTTCGGTCAGGGAGTTGTTGAGAATAAGAAGGTCTCCTCTGAGCCTTCATTGCTCCAGGCTCATCAAGCCCAGGTCCCTCAGCCGATCCTCACCACAGGTGGACACGCGCCAGCCCCTCAATGTTCTTCTGGGAGTGAGGGGCCTAAAACTGAGCCCAGGTTGAACTGGACACACTTGATGCCTGCAGCCCTGAAATACAGCTATTACCATATTTGTTTGCTCGTGTGGGAGGGGGGTTTCAATTCAAAATGCAAAAAAAAAAAAGAATCCCAGGCTGTGTTGCAGCCTGCTAGAGTCAGTTTTTTTACAGTGTGATGCCAAGGGTGTGTTTTTCATGCCCGGGGGCACAGCACGAGCTAGCAAAGACAGTTTGAGTGCAGTAGATCTGCCAGAATGATCTTGGGGGACTGTGGAGGGAACCAGACTTATTCAGGTTCTTATGTTGCCTGTGTAGAGGGTGATCTCTGGAGTTTACTGTGCCTGGAGCATCGCTGATGTTTTATCTCAGGGTAAAATAATTGGTTTGCTTCAAAATTATGAGGGGCATTGGGATTAACTCCTGTCTGGGCAGCGTGGACAGCAGGGGACCAGGGAGGTGGGTATTTCCTAGAAACATAGAACGGTTTGGGTTGGAAGGGACCTTCAAGATCATCTCATTTCAACCCCCCTGCCATGGGCAGGGACACCTTTCTAGACCAGGTTGCTCCAAGCCCTGTCCAACCTGGTCTTGAACACTTCCAGGGATAGGGCACCCACAACTTTCCTGGGCAACCTGTGCCAGCATCTCACCAACCTCACTGGAATATTTTCTTCGCTATATCTAATCTAAATCTCCCCTCTTTCAGTTTAAAGCCATCACCCCTTGTCCTATCTCTTTTTCTTCTCATTTATTTCTCATTTATTTCTTTTAGGACCTCAATGGGAAAAACCTTGACTGATGCTGGCCTAGGAAGAAGGCTGCCAGAACATCTTTGTTTTTATTTGATTGTGTTTTTGGAAGAAAAATACATTACTCTAGGGATTTTCTTAAAGGTACATAGAATCCCTTTCCACTGAGATGATATTTTCCTTGCTTTTGCTGTCACTGGTCTGAATCCAGAATTCAGGAGCCCTGAGCAGGTGCAGGAAGCAAGAAACAACTAAATTGTTCCTTTTGAAAGACACCTCCTGGCTGAACCAGGTGAACCTGAAACTGAGGAGGACAGCAAGAAAAAAAAAGGAAAGATCAACTGGAGTCAAACCAAGCCAGAAACATTTTAATGTTGGGTTTTTTTGGGTTTTTGGTTTTTTTTCTAAAGGAAATTTGCACCTTTCATTTTGAGTCAAACCAAAATCTTTCCTTTAATTGGCAAGAAATTGTTTTCAAGTTATTTACTTTTTTTTTTAACATTAAAACCAAAACAAACAAAACAAAACAATGAAAACAAAACAAAACCAAACCCCCCCAAAAAACTAAACCAAAAACCAAACCCAAAACGTAATAAAAAAATAAGTCCAGTTTCCTAAGAACCTTTATTTCAAAACAATGATCATGAATCATGTTAGAACATAATAGCACAGTGTTTCTGAAGTAAAAGATCTCACTTGGGATAATGATGCAGTTGACATTTTCACATTTCCCTACTGTTTTCTTTCCAGCAGGCATCAAACATCACATTTTCACAGCTTTGCTCTTCCCACATCTCCGTGCTGACCAGGGCAAAGGGAAGGTTTCCATTGATCAGGAGGAAACTGCCTGGCCGCTGTCCTGGACACCCTCACTAGGGTTGCACCATGGGGATGCTGCATCTCTGCGGGGACACCTCCCAAAACAAATGTCAGAGTGTGGGGAATGTAGCTGGAAGGGGTGGAAAGTGCTGTCCCTGTGTGCCCCAGAGAGGCTGAGGAACCAGGGTCAGCCCAGAAGGGTGGGTTTCTAGCAAAGTGTGTATGTCACCTATTGAGATGCTTCCTTCAGTCTTCGATGTGCAGATCGGCGGGAACTTTCCAAGGCTGAAGGTGGAAAGTGTTGGATATAAACCTGCAGATTTGAGCCTCAGGGGCAAGGCACGTTCTGCTTTTACAGGTGGGTGGGATCTGAGGCACTCACTCAATTTACACATCCCGAAATAGCAAAAAGTGATCTTGCAGGTAGCTTTCTACCTACTTTTTGACCATCTACTCTGTGGAAGCCATATTCAGACAGAGCTTTTTCCATCAGCTGATCACATCGACATCCTGAAAACAAGCCAAGAAGAAACTCCAGGCAGATGTCTCCTCCACACTCTCCAGTTCTGCAGTGTTTATAGGGAAAAATCCATCAGTGGATGCTGGGAAGCGCTATAGGACACCAGGCTGATTCCACTGATTTGAGTGACTGGGGGAAAATACAAGCTCAAAAGAAAACTAAACTCTTTCTCAAGGTTGTGAGCTGGAGGAGACTTCTGGATACCTCCATATTTGGTTTGATTTGCTTAAAAACCAAAGAGGTCAAGTGCAAAATGATCTGGGAAGTCTACAAGAGACATCTGGTGCTCGTGTCAGCACCAGTGGTTCCTGGATGGGATAGATGAAAGCATTGAGGGGAATCAAACAGGAAATTTTTAAGGCAAATGAGATTCCCCCAGGTTGTGAAGCCCTCTCGGTTTCACAGCAAGAAACGTTTCCAGCTTCCAGGGACAGGTTTTGAGAGACTCTGCTGTGGTTTCCAGTGGGAATTTTCTCCATGGTGGGTGTCTGGAACTGGTTTCTTTCAATCAATCATATTCATATATGTATAAGAAAGACTTTCAACTAAAAGCTACAGACTTGTTCAGTGTTAGGAAATCTTGACTGTCAAATAAATCTCAGGAACAATTATTTTCTTAAAATATATTTATATATTGAAAGGAAAAAGAGAAAAAAAAGAAAAAGAAAAAAAAAAAAAGAGAGAGATGAACAGATTTAGACGGCAGTTGGCACTTGTTTAAGGCAACTTAACAACCACTGCGGGAACAGAGACTCCATTGTAATCCCCTATATATACTGGCCCAGTAGCCAAAAGCAACAAACAAGCTTGTCATGAAATGGATGTGTAAAGGAAGCAATCAAAATTGGAGAGAGAAACGGAGAGAAGGAGGGAGAGAGAGAGAATGAAAGACACAGAAAGGATTTTGAGTGAACTTTTTGTTCAGGAAAGGCAAAAATCCCACAGCATCGTTTTTGTCTTGACGCTGAGTGGTTCGTGTGCAGTGAAGACCGCAAGATATGTGCATTTGTTAAAATAAAAATACCCTGCTGTCCACCCGCTGATGGAGGTCTCTCTGACAGAGATATCCACATGTCAGTGTTATGTGCTGGTCACCATCACCCCACTTTTCTCATGACACTCCAAGGAGGCTTTGAGGTCCATGCAGAGAGGAGATGCAGCAGCGACGGCTCTTTTCACAGATGACTGTGTCTGAAAAGGGCAAGAGAAAAGGGAATGGAGTAAAAACCACCCTTCCCTCCTTGTTTAGCTCCAGCTTGCAGTCTTCCAATCAGAATGTGCCTATGATTCTATGTATAGGGCATGATACAGAGAGGACGCCTGCAGAAACTGCAAGATATGAACACCTTCTCTGGTTCCTCTTGACAAACAGATGTCTGTTGTTGCTAAGGGCTTTTCTCCACCATGTGATGACCACCAGGCCACAGTTTGCTCTTGGGAATTACTTGCACAAGACTCTAGGATGAGCAGGGGAGTGAACCAGAGACCTTTAGCAGTTCCTTCCAACCTACATTATTTTGTAGTTCTAGGCCTGGATGTAATTGCACTGCCTTGGATCATGGGAACTTGGGCAAGTCTTTTGAAGTGAAGTCTTCAGACACAATCTGCAAGTTTCCTCAGCATAAATTGATATGATTGAGGTTTCTGCATTTCTTGATCTATCCTGGAAATGGCCTGTAGGCTCCTGAGTCATACAGGCTCTTCCAAAGCAGTTATTCCCAATTTTCCTGTCTCTTGCTTCTCCAGGCATTTAAAGGGGAGATGATCATAAATTTGTCATCGACCTTTTGTCCAACTCTTAGGGCCAACTGTTGACACCTGGAAGAAGCAGCTCAAAGGTCTCCACACCAGGACCTCTCCTAAATTCTCTAATCCCTACTTGGCACGCTGGTAACCCATCTCTTACCATGAAGGAGCAGAAGGACAGGCTCTGTGGCCTCGGTGTGTTGCAAATTGAATTCTCTCCACAGCCCTTTGCAGGAACTTACAAGCAAGTTCCTGGAAGCAGCTGGGAGAAATTTCAACTTTTGCTCACCCTCAGTTAATGAAGCACCACGATGAACTCAGTCCTGTGGAGTTACGGGAACCTTTCTGCTCCTGTTCAAACACAAAGACCTCAGATTGCCTCCATGACTCCTTGACACATGTCTAGCAGGCTTTTGACTGGTTTGGCAAATGCCAAGTGCTTACCTACCTGCTACTCTTCCTTCCGGAGACCATCCAAGAGAGCAGGTACAAAGGAAGAATAGCTGCTTCTGTCTCTGAGCACAGCTGGACTTGATTTCTAATGCCCCATTGTGTTCCTATAAGATTAATAGTGACCTTTTTTTCAGATGTTCTTGTGGAACTGAAGTTGGAGGAGTGAAAAGTGATCTGGCCCATCTGGAAGCCTGTCCCACTGACACTAGCAAGACCTTCAAGACTTAAGAGCCTATGGTCAGCCTTTTTCCAGAAGTTACCTTCCTTACAAGCTTTCAGGGTGGGAACAGTTCCAACACCGTAAGATTGGTCTTACTTAGTCAGGCCTCCAAAGGTCCATCTCACTTGCTCTCTGTCTCCAGAAACAGCCAGGAGATGTTGCCCAGACAAAAATACAAGAATCAGTTTAACATGCAGTGTACAGACTGTGATCTGAATCTCAGCAGCTTCCAGATCAAGTCAGGGGATATTTTTGTTTAGAAAACATCAAGAAAATTTCCTTCACAGACTTAGCTCACAGGGTTTTTTTTAAATCATTGGTCTTTTAGGCTCTCCATGCCTCTAATTTTCATGCAATACAGGAGAACAGAATAAGTTTTCTAACTTCTAGTTGGCCAACGTACAAATGGGCAGCCCCTTAGGGCACATTAGCAGTGGTGGTTAACTGGAATGCTACCACTTCAACACTGATGATCTCTGATTAGAGTAACTCATGTTCCATGTGGAAAACTCTTACAAGAAAGATTTCAATATTCCTGTGTCCTCCCCATAGCACTTGGAAACTTCTCAGACTTTGGTTTGGAGGTTTATAATGTATCACAGAGATCTGTTGGAACCAATACTTTGTCTTTGGACTTGGCTGAAGTTCTCCAGCTAGTGAACAGCAGAGAGGTTTTGGTGTCCCTTTAAATTGCTGGTTTTCCTACACCATCTCTCCCTAGGAGAAGAGTAGTCAAAAGAAGATTGGACAGGTCAATTATTGTGGCCTTTCAGGACTTCAAGGAGCCTGTCAGAAAGCTGGAGACAGACTTTTGAGCAGGTCCTGTTGGGACAGGATAAGAAGTGATGATTTTAAAACAAAAGAGGGAGATTTAGACTGGAGAGAAGGAAGAAATTTTTGATACTGAGGGTGGTGAGAGCCTGTCCCAGGTTGCCCAGAGAGGTGGTTGCTGCCCCATCCCTGGCCCCATTGCAGGGGAGGTTGGCCAGGGCTCTGAGAACCCTGCTCTAGTTGCAGCTGTTCCTGCTCCCTGCAGGGCAGTTGGACGAGATGACCGTGAAAGGTCCTTTCCAACCCACAACATTCTATGATTCTATGATTTCACAGGATTACCTGGATACATCCCAGTTCAAGAGCCACAGAGCTGAGTGTTGCAACTCTGCCATGAAGAAAAGACACAGACCAAAGGAAAATGCCATCTTAGCTAGACAGATGGAGATCTTTTACTCAGGCACAAGGAAAGATTTCCTAGACCTAAATGAAACCCAGTGAGAACATCTTCAGCAAAAATAATGATTTCTGTCATTTCAAGAAGGACCTGAGTGTGCACGGTCACGTACAAAACCACAACAAAATGACAACCCTTGCTCCATGCAGCTCACATCAGAGCAGAGCCCAGCAGGAGAGGGTGATGAGCGGAGCACAGCGATCGGTGATGTTGCCCTCTTGCCAGGGAAGGAAGGAAATTCAGATTGGGCTTCTTCTGTGCGGGCTGAGTGGCACTTCAGAGCATGGTTTAGTGACCATGGAAGTGTTAGGTAGAAGGTTGGACTTGATGATCCTGGAGGTCTTTTCCAACCTTGATGATTCTATGATTCTATGCTGGGAGTTCAACCCAAAAGGACGCGTATGGTCTTTTTTCAGAGGTTTCTCAGTTATGGAGAGGTTTAAGAATACTACTGGTGAGTGAAGAGATCATGGGCTGAAGTAAAACCTTATTTGACAGACTAGAAGAAATCCTTTTTTTGGCCTCTTTGATAAGGACAAGAGTAGTTCTTAGGCACAGCTTTTTCACATCAAGCCCTACACTTGCTGGCCACCTCGTAGAGTCTTTTCGGAAATTACTCCTTTCTTATGAAAGATATTTATGATTGCAACAGTTGACACTCATTTATTAAAATGAAGAGACAAGAAAAACCTTCATATTTCTGAGCTTGTGTTAAAAAAAAAAAAAAAAAAAGAAAAGAAACGGGAGGTTTTTTAAGTAACTAAAACCCAATAATTGGGGTATTATAACAAAAACAGGAACATTTTTGTTAAAACAAACATTTCTTGCCAAAACAGTCATTTCAACCAAAAGTTTATTTCTTCTTTATTTATCTTTGGATAAAGGGAAAAGGTTCAACAGAAGATTTCTGCCAGACACACGCCAAGCCTTTTTCTGCCTCTACCCATAAGCAACACAGCGGAAGCCCTTGGGGGTAATGGACTCTTGAAAACGCATTCCTGCACTTGGTGGTGTCTGAAGTGGGGCTCAGCTCAACAGAAAATAACCTTGGAAAACTGCCTCCATCTCTACACTCGAGCCTATCGCCAAAGGAAGAGAAGCAGAGGAAAATATTCCATCCCAGCCAAAAGAAACCATTTTTTTTGCAGCAGATGTGGAAGCAAGAACCCAGTCTCAATAAATAGGTGGCTCCTGGGATGGAGTCTGTGTTACTCGTGTGTAAATTGGTACTTAAAAAGGGGTGAATCTTCATTCTTGAAGACCCTTTGGGAGAGGAACCCTGATAGCTGGACCTGGCACACTGTACAGTGCGGATGGCAGCATGAGAGGCAGAAATGACCCCCTGCTCCTGCTGGTTGCTGCTGGGGCCAGAAATGACCCCCTGCCCTTGATGGTTGCTGCTGGGACTGGAGGGACTGGGAGCTAAATCTCAACCCATCTCACTTGGGAGGCTCAGGTGGTCTGGGCCAAGGGGCTTCCTTAGCAGCACTGGCTCCTCATTTCACCTTCAGCCTCTTGACCACAGACATTTGGTAATATATGGAGTGAAAACACCTCAGGACCATGAAGGAGGAGATGCTTCTGTGCAATCTCTGTGGTATGAAAGCAAAAGAATATACGGAGAAATATGCAAATGTTCAAGGCCAGGTTGGATGGGGCTTTGAGCAGCCTGCTCTGGTGGAAGGTGTCCCTGCTCATGCCAGGGGAGTTGGAACGAGATGATCTTTAAGGTTCCTTCCAATCCAAACTGTTCTGTGATTCTATGGATCTACGAATCTATGATTCTGTGATTCTATACCATAAGTTTTAGACTTTAAGCCAATCATTTCAGGTAGCAGAAGGTGCTCAAAATTAGGATGCAATGGTATTAAGCAAGCTGATATCATCTCTTCTTCCGGGGGACCACAAGGATCCAATGGCTCACCTTGCTTATTTAGTGAATGACAGTAGCTGAAATCTGGGATCACCCTTTTTATGTAGAAGACAGTGTGGGTGACTTGTACACCCTCAGCCAGGCAAAAGGTGGGAGGAAAGTCATGTCTTCTCTAGAAAGATACTTCCTAGTCCTACTCTGGTGCAAACAGTCCAGGGAAACAGGCGAAGTCTGAGACATGCTCTCGTGAGTTCTATAGCAGTCATCACTGATGATCAAATGGGCTCAAAAGCTGTGACATCGGTTACCAAAGGAGCCAGAGCTGTCTCATCTCTCTTATAAATGTAAAGAGAAAGTGTTTTTCTCTCACTGCCTCCCGACACAAGGCAAGATCTCCATGAAGTAGTTCTACTGGGGTTTGAGTGATGTCCCTTGAACTTCAGTTTTGGATGTTTCCCTTGGAGTGCCCTAGATAACAGGGTCAAAAAGCTGAGCCTGTCAGGTCAGGAAATGTTCTGAAAGCCAGCACCATCTCTTCAGAACATGGACTGAGGAGCTGTGTACAAGAACTGCCGGTGCTGGGAGCGAGGAAGCTCCCGATAGTCCAGTGCAACCTTAGCGTGTTTATATTAACAGCCATCAGCCATGAGGCTATAGCTTCAGAAAAGGGGTGGATACGGAGACCAGGGCTAAAAATAGGGATGTGACACTCTGCAGCTATGGGAATGCTCTGGATTCCTCTTCTGGTTAATGACACTGTCTTGCTCAGTAAAGCTGAGTGATTCACACAGCTTTCCTCTGCCTCAGTTTCCCTGCAATTACAGTAATTGCCTCTTTCTGTGTTGCAGCACTGGGAACTTTGAGAAGCATGTAGAACTTGAGGGGTATCCCACTGCTTTGCACTTACTTTGCTGGGCTGTTTTACCTTGATTGGAGAATGGATTCAGAGGCTGGGACCAGAGCAGGTGAGGGGTTGACCTGCTGGAAAGCAGCTCCACAGAGAAGGACCTGAGAGGTAGACAACAAGTTGCCCATGAGCCATAAATGTGCTCTTGAAGCCAAGGTAATCAATGGTCTCCTGGGGTGTATTCAGAAGAGTGTGACTAGCAGGCTGAGGGATGTTCTCCTCCCACTCTACTCTGCCCTAGTAAGACCACCTCTGGAGTATTGGGTCCAGTTCTGGGCTCCCCAGTTCAAGAGAGTCCAGTGGAGGCTATGAACCTGCTGAGGGGCTGGAGCATCTCTGTGGGCAGGACACGCTGAGAGCCCTGAGGCTGTTCAGCTGGAGAGGAGCAGCCTGAGAGGGGAGCTGAGCAATGCTGAGCAAGAGCTAAAAGGCCCTTTTAGGGGGGGGCAAGGGGATGGGGCCAGACTCTGGTCAGGGGTGCCCAGGGACAGGACAAGGGGCAGCAACTGGAGCCCAGGAGGTTCCAGCTGAG